>CAEGAF010104670.1:0-11925 GCA_903067075.1 Micropoecilia bifurca
TTCTCTAGTCCGAATGACATCCCAATGTCAGTGCTGTATATCCTGGTGGTGTGGATCAGTGAGTCGATGTCTCGCTCACTCTTAGCGTACAGCTTGATATCATCCATGTAGAGGAGGTGACTGATTGTGGCCCAATTCTTCAGTCGGTATCTGTAGCCAGTCTTGTTGATGATTTGGCTGAGAGGGTTCAGGCCTATGCAGAACAGCAGTGGGGACAGAGCATCTCCTTGGTATATGCCACAATTGATGGACACTTGTGCAAGTGGTTTGCAGTTGGCTTCAAGGGTGGTTTTCCACAGCCCCATTGAGTTATAGATACATATAAGTGTGTGTGTGTGTGTGTGTGTGTGTGTGTGTGTGTGTGTGTGTGTGTGTGTGTGTGTGTGTGTGTGTGTGTGTGTCAACATTGTGCAATTTTGAGGACTTGGTATCTTTTGTGAAATGGCAGTTCCTGTGAAACCACCTTTATGATCAGTATCTTTTTCCTGTTTATGAATTAATGTTTCTTTCTCCTTTTATTTTTGCATAAGGTCTGAAACAGATTGTTTTTATTGCACTGAAATTTAAGAACATTGCTTCTTCAGATCGATGAACAATATTTACACATTTAGGAAAGTTTTTCTGAGAATATTGTTGATTTGTACTCTTGACATGTGCAATGACAATATAGTCGAATCCTATTCTTTTCCGTCTCTTAAGTAGAAATACTGCTGTTGTGGGATTCAATGACTATGCATGAAGTTTAGAACGAAATGCAGGAGGTGCTCCAAAAAGTCAGGATTTGTAACATTTATTGTAATATGCAATGAAAAATAGTGATGTATAATTCCAATTTCACCAAAATCATAAATTTAAAGAGGTGGTATTGTGGGTCTCTGCTTCTCATGAAGCTCATTGCAAAAGTTCAGAGGTATATGAAACTTCACCCCTTGCCGCAGTTGATATGCATTATCAAGTGATTTTCAAACAAATGGTTTGATATTTGTCCTCATAATTACTCAGACACAAAGGCTGACATCATAATAAGTCCTTCACTATGTTCCTGCCTGTTTTTGTGTTTGTTGTCATGTAGTTGTGTGATTTGTACAAGTAGATGACATTGCATCAATACATAATACATTACTTACATAAAATACAATAGAATTTATCATTGATACTGTGCATCAAAAGTAGCAAAATACATCCCACCTGAGCAGCCACACAGTGATACAAAACATCTCTTTCACAACAAATCACTCTTACAAATTAGTGATAAGTTATTAAAGGGCTTTCTTTCACTGTGAAGAAAATCAAATATCCTTTTTTTGTATTGCAATGCACTACTGTCATTTTGCTCACTCCTTTTCCTGTGCAGCAAAGTCTCATTGGCAGCTAGATGAGCTGTGAGGGAGGGGAAAAATTACAGGGTGAAGAGATAAAGTTCTGAACAGTTAGAGCTCAACTCAGACTGAACTCAGACTGAGACTCCTGCAAAATGGATGTTGGTAAGAGTTTTTAAAACTACAATTAATTTAGATAGTGTTGTTGTTATGTTTGTACTAGCAGGAATGAGTAAGACAATGTATCCTCTAACTAACCTTTAAAATAACAAAGTTTAGATGTGCATTGTCCATGCTTAAACAGGCAATCTTGACATTTCCTAGTCTGTAAATTCAAATAAACTAGTTGTAATTCAGATGTCTTTGTCTTTCATCTCATGTTGCACATAAAATTGCTATGTTGTTATATCACAATTTCTTGCTCTTTCAGTGTATTCTTAAAAACCTATTTTCAAATATTTCCAATTTTCTGTCATCAGATACGGTTATGAAGCATGTCCAAACCTTCTCACTGGTCATCTACTGCCTGATTATAGTGGTGGGGACGGTGGGTAATGGTCTGGTCATCTACGTGACCGGATACAAGATGAAGAAAACTGTCAACACTGTGTGGTTTCTCAACTTGGCTCTAGCCGACTTCCTCTTTACAGCCTTCCTGGTGTTTACAGCAGTGTCTCTCTCTCAGCAGCACCACTGGCCTTTTGGACAGTTCATGTGCAAACTCAACAACTTTGTGAGTTTAGTCAACATGTTTGCCAGCGTCTTTTTTCTGGCAACCATCAGTCTGGATCGTTGCTTGTCCATCTGGGTGGTGGTGTGGGCACAAAACAAGCGCACCGTCCGCAAAGCTCAAGTCATCAGCGCAGCAATCTGGTTGGCTGCAGGGATTTGCAGCTCACCTTCCGCCTTTTTTCGCATTACGTCAAAACGTGGTAACGAGACATACTGCACTTACCCTCCAGGAACAAAAATATGGATTCTGAATATTTTCCGTTTCCTTATGGGTTTTCTCATTCCATTCCTGGTAATACTTTTCACCTCTGTTGCTATAATCATCCGTTCCAATCATCTGCAGCGGGCAAGAAAACGAAGATTTCATCGCATCCTTTTCTCTATTATTTTTGCATTCTTCATCTGCTGGTTGCCTTTTCATGTTTTGAGTTTTATAGAATTAAAAATAAATGACTACCCAGATTTAATCAGCATTGTTCGTGTTGCAGGTCCTCTAACTGTAAGTCTAGGTTTCATGAACAGCTGCCTGAATCCCATCCTCTATGTTTTCATGTGTGACGAGTTCCAGAAGAAGCTCAAAAAGTCCCTGTGTTTTGTCCTAGAAAGCGCTCTGGCAGAGGACCAATTTTCTTTTGCGTCATCTCGCTCATTGTCATCTCACTTCTCACGGATTTCTCGAAAGTCGGATTCTCCAGCCCCAGAAGATAAGCGTGTGGATACGTTGATTTTCACAGAGAGTAGGGTGGCCTAGAGTAAAGGAAAAGCAATGAAGCAAAATCAAATGTTCGAACTCTCTTTGAAATGGCAAGAAAAACAAAACATGTCCAAGTTATTGCTTGACATTCATTTCTGGACTGATAGAGACAATGCCATCCGTGCACCTGTGGAGTGAAATAAGAAGAATATTTGCTGATATTTAAACAATTCCAATCACCACTCATTATTGTATACTCGTATACCGTGTGATGTATGCCAGAATATTCTCATCTGTTTGACTATGAAAATGTAAGGTTGTTGAGATTTTGCAAATAACTAATGGAAATATTATAATGTTTTGTATTTTCCCTGTATCTCTGTACTTAATAAACTGTGAAACTGCAGATTTTTGTGTATCTATCTTAGTATGTATGCATGTATGACACAGACAGCTAATAACAGTTTAGTTGCAAGGCTCAGTTGAAAACAAGGAACATAAAACACCCTTTTCAGTTTATAGGTGGGCAAACAGAACATATACCGTGTATAAATGAGTAGTGATCTCGTCTACCAAGTTCAAAAATTATTTAGTTTTAATCTCAGTTTATGACATTATTTTATGAAACACAGGTGAGATCTAAAATGAAACGTTTTCTGACAAACTAAGCGTCATGTGTTGTAGTTTGTTGATCAGGTTCAGGATCATGATCAACAAACTACAACACGTGATGATCACGAGTTTGTTGTTCATCATTTACTTTGAGAAACTAAACCAAACTTGTCTTTGGTATCTTATTGGCAGCTTCCTGTTTTGTTTGGGATAGTTTGGCCCTTTCCAGTCTCTTTACTTCCTGGTTTATTACTGTTCCTATGTTTCCCAGACGTCTCTTGGTTTTGAGTCTTTCTTCTAATCATGTTGTTTGTGTACTGCTCATTAACTTCTGGTTTGTGTTCAGTTCCTGTTCTGCCATTCATTTCCTCTGTCTCTTTTCTCTGATTATGCTCTTAAATGCTTCCTCTCAGCTCATTAGTTTCAGTTGCTTCTTGTTCTACTCATCAGTTCTCATTAGTATGTTATCCTATTGGGTTGGTTGGTCATGACTGGTTCATCTGTTCAGTCGTACCCTGAGTAATTCTTCCCTCCATGTTCCTGATTTGTTTTTGGGTGTATTTAGTTTCATGATATTCAGCTCTTCAGGTTTTGAATCTCCAACTTTGTTTTTTATTTCATCTCTACCTCCCTTGTGCCTGAATTTGAGTCTTGCGCAATCACCTGCCATTTTGTGTCACATATATCTCAAAAACCTTATTTGATAACTGCATAGAGTTATTTTTCTCTTGTTATTGTAAGTTTGCACTAACTGTAAAGTTGTATTCTTAAGTTTTCACCTTTGAGTGAATATGAATGCTCCCACTTGGTGCTCTTACCTGGATTTCCTCACTGTGGGAAAAAGGATGTTTCTATTCTATTCTGACATGCACATTATACCCCATTCGCCTGGATTTTGTTGAAGTTGTGGATCAGTCCCATTTGTTTTCATGATGACCACTGACTATTTATAGGTCTGTTTTACTTAGATAAGGATGTCTGGCCAAAGTGGCAGACAGCTATTTTCCAGCATAGAGCAGGTGGTTTCAAAAAATACTGATAAAAATTAATAACACAAAAGTTAACTTGGTGCAAATGGACATTACTGAACTTAAAGCAATTGAAATGAATGCTACAATTACAAAAAATGAGGCAGCAATACAAGTAAGTAAGGTAAATAGTGTGCTCACCCACTTTATTAATGTTCAAATATCTTACAGTATTTCCTAGTTTTCTACAGTAGGAGGCAACAACATGAAGACATTGCTGCTAAACAAAGCCTCAAATCACATTAGCTAATGTTTGCCACCAAAACTGCTAACTTTGTTTGCCACAGAACTGGGGATCCGTTCCTTAGTTATGTTCTGAGCATAACAGATAAACACTTTATTCTTTTATAAAATGTTTAACTTGACTGCTGTTAACAAAACTAAATCACTGGTGTTAATGCAGGAACATGGGTTTTATTTTTTATTGTTTTGCATGCATACTGCCACTGTTGTCATTAAAAAATAAAACACTTAGTATTGCTACACTGAAACTATGAATGCCCCCAATGTTAACAATGAAATCAGTAACTATAACTTATTTATTACTTTAGCTTCTCATTTAGTCATTGTTTTATAGTACAAGCTTTCTTAGCATTTTCATCCTTCTTTTGCTTTTTGACATAAATAGCTTCTGGAAATATGTCAGGACATTTGGCGAGTAAATGTAAACCTTAATGAATTAGTTCCTATTTATATGGAAAGAGGAAATAAATGTGTTAACGCTGCTGACCATTATTTCCCATTGCAAGTATTGAAGCAGACTCATGGGAACTCTTAATTTACAACATTGTACATAATTAATCTCAAAATGAAACATTTGGGAAGTTTCTGACACATAAATGTGTCGTGTCTGGTGAATGGCTTCTGTTATAAATGTAACTAATTATAGCGACCATGAATTATTGGCAATTTGTTTGCCATCAATTCATTGACATGAAAAGCACAAAAATGTAAAACAGAAGTCCTAATACTAAATCTAGCATCTGTTGCTGGTTTTAAGAAGGGGATGTTCTGTGGCTAAAATTGTGTTGCTTTTGAAAAGCTACAAGCTACAGTTTTTCATGTGGTTTGGTGATCTACAGCTTGTTTTAAGTGCTCAGAAATCTAAAGTGATGTATTATAAGAGTATATTGATGCAGATGATTGATGTAAATGATGCAGCCCGTTATTACCTTTCAAGGTTATTATAAGATTGAGTTTGTCTCAGGTTTTATGATTGATTATTCCCTGGGCTTTGTTCACATTAACCTGCAGGTAAAAAACTTGAAGCTGAAGTTTGGTTTTTATTTAAGAATTAGATCTTGTTTATTAATTGAGGCTAAGAAACATCTTGTTGCTGCCATTTTTATTTCCCATTTTACACTATGGTGACTATGTATATATGCCTGCATGTTCACACTGGTTTTATGAGTTGGATTGTTTCTCGCTGGTGTAGTGTAGGAGTCCTGCCTTCCCACTGTCTTCTCTGTACATGTGCTGGCTGGACTATCTTATTCACCCATAGATTCTACCACTGGTATTTATTTACAAACTTATCTTGTGTTTACTCTTCTCCATATCTCCTGTCCCTTATTGTTGGAACATTTTCAGGCGGTGGTTTTCTGCACTCGGATGACTTCATTTTGTTAACTATTCCTAAGGTTCGCACTGATCATGACAAGAAATCCTTCCAGTTTGCTGCTCCCTCACATGGGAATCAACTGCACACAGACATAAAGTTGAAGAAAATGATCTCTTTTGATGTATTTAAAGCCACTCTTAATCAGTTTGTAAATGTGTTCTTTTTAAGTGCTTTGAGTAATATCAAGATGCATTTTAGTCCTATTTTTACTTTAATAGTTGTATCCTTTTGTTTTTATTCCTTTATAATCCATACTGACTTTGTAATCGTCCATGTGTTCTGTCAGTCTTGGTCAGGTCTCTCTTGAAAGAGAGATTTTTAATCTCAATGAGATAAACCTGGTTAAATAAACAGTACATACATTACAAACAAGATGTTATCAAAGCTTCCTTTTTGATTAAAGGTTCTTGTGGTTTTTCTGAAGAAAAACACATAGAGCTTGAGGTCTAAATGTGAGTAATAATAGTAGAGCATCAACCAAAAGGGGGAATGTTTGGCAGAGTAAAATACTTGGTAGAAAATGAACCTGAACCAGAGCGTAGAGGAATCTTCACTCGAGTCATGGTTATTTCATGTGGTTAGAAAGAGGCATAAAACAATTTAAGAACTATTTTAAAACACATTTTGCATTCAATGCATCACATTGAATCTAATTACTGTACTCCTGTTTTTTAAGTAGACTGAAAGACATGGTACCTACTGAAAACAGAAAACAAAATCCACTGTCCACTTTTACTGCTTTATGTAAAAGTGTCACAGGGCCAAATATAGCTTCATGTTTGATCACAGGTTTGGGAAGAGAAAATCTGTTCAAAACTGTCTGCCACTCGAATGTTTGTTTTTCATATTTCTGTAATTGGTCATTTTGGAACAGACGCTTGACATTAAGGGCTGCAGGTGGTTTGAATGTTAAGAAGGGAATAAAAGATGTTTTAGGACCAACTCATGGCGTTTTGGTACGAAGGAAAGTATATGACACACATTGTTCGATAAACTACAGCTAATTGTCTTACAGAAAACAACATAAAAATGCTATATTATTAAAACAAACAGCCCAACATTAACCTTTACTAACTTTTTAAATTTATGTTCATAATCTACTGCATAGCTGAGTTCTTCTTTTGAGTGTTTCAACTTTGTTATAAGAGCACTATCAGCTGATTGTGGAGAATGTGCTAATGGGGAAATACCTCTGGACTTAGAGCACAGGTGAGAAGGTAACCAGGTGAACTTCAAGTGGATATTGGGACTTTTATCCGGGATTGATTTGTCTTCCAGTCCCTCCCCGGTGCAATAAATGAGCACTACATTATAATGGGATTCATTTATCTGTTGGAAAACAACAAAGTGTTTTAGTGTTACTTCACAACTAGGTTGGATAGATGGATAGAATCATACGTTTGGCGAAATATACAAATAAATTACTTACACATGGTATAATCCACAAATCTCTCCCTCTTTTGGCCTTTACATTTTCATATAATTAATGTGATTTCATTTCATGGCAAAAAGTCTTAGGTGGTACTTTTGTTTTGTTGACTCCTTCGGCATGTCCAAGCTGTCTTACTGGCAGATACGGCAGCGGAAAGGGAGGAGTGTAGAGAGAGAAGAAATGTAGTTAAGATGAGATATTAATCAACTTAGAATGAAGACCTTGCAGCTGCTGGCAGCATGGCGACTGGTGAGTTGCTCAAACAAACAAGCGGCACCAATACTTTTAAATCAATCATTCTTACTTTACACAGAAATGTTTATGATTGTTTAACGTAAAAAGACAGATTATAGATGTTGTAAATTAATTGATATGTTTGTGTTGTAGGATGTAAATGTCATTTCTAAAGACTGTTAAAAAATAGGTTAATTTTATACACACTTATACTGAGTTCTTCTAGAGTTAGGTTAATTTTTCTATTTTAATATAATATCTTTTTGTTGAGAGAACTAAAGTTTTTAGGTCAACTCAGCTAAGTGTGGCTTTGTACATTTGGCTTTCTCTGTAATTTCACAGATGTAAAAGAAGAGATAAATATAAAGGTTTAACCAACCAACAAATTCACTGCTAGCTAAAAATCTAAAATATGATTGAAATCTTACTTGTATGCAGCAAATAAAACACTTTAATACTGAGAACTTTGCTGTGTATATGTCTGCTGATTCAACAACTTTTTGCTGTTTTTCTAAGAATGCAACTGCAATGAGATAAGATTTTGTGAATGCATCATTGCTTGTGGGGGGAGGCATTGTTGCACAGCGCCTGCAAATGTTCTCTCTGCATTCTGCAGACTCTCTAACAAGTGTTTCCATTTCTTTTCATCAGATAACGCAACCATAGACGGCTCATCTGGACTGGAATCGGCTCTCAAACACATCCACACATTCTCTCTGGTCATCTATTGTGTGATTATAGTGGTTGGGACAGTTGGTAATGGTCTGGTCATCTATGTGACTGGTTTCAAGATGAAGAAAACAGTCAACTCTGTGTGGTTTCTCAACTTGGCTCTGGCTGACTTCCTCTTCACAGCATTCTTGGTGTTTACAGCAGTGTCTCTCTCTCAGCAGCACCACTGGCCCTTTGGAGAATTTATGTGCAAACTCAACAACTTTGTGAGCTTGGTCAACATGTTTGCCAGCGTCTTTTTTCTGATGGCCATAAATCTGGATCGATGCCTGTCCACCTGGGTAGTGGAATGGGCACAAAACAAGCGCACCGTCCTTAAGGCTCAAATCATCAGTGCTGTAATCTGGTTTGCTGCAGGGATCTGTAGCACACCTTACGCCTACTTTCGTATTGTGACCAACCAGGAGAATGTCACCAACTGCAGATACGATAACATCCATATTAGTACTCTGTGCACTTTCCGCTTTGTTGTGGGTTTCCTCATCCCATTCTTGGCAATATTTCTCTCTTACATGGCAATAGGAATACGTTCCAAGCGTCTGCAAAATGTGAGGAAACACTTATCTCACCGCTTAATTGTTTTCATCATCGTTGCATTCTTCATCTGCTGGTTGCCATTTCATGTTATGAGTTTTATAGAATTAGCTTCCGCCAATAACCAGGAAGCTAGCAATCTCAACAATCTTCAGAAGATTGTTAAGATTGGAGGTCCTTTGACTGTGAGTCTAGCTTTCATGAACAGCTGCCTGAACCCCATCCTCTATGTTTTCATCCGAGAAGATTTCCAAAATCAGCTTCATCAGTCTGTGTGCTTTGTTGTAGAAAATGCTCTGGTGGAGGACTTTTTCCCATCTGTATCCTCTCGTTTCTTGTCACCACAGTTGCCACGGGCTGATAGCAAATCACATACCTCTGTTCCTGTCTAGGAGAAATATGTAAGAATTTAACTACATATCTAGAATGTATTGCAATGTATGTATAGAGAAAACATGCATGTGAATTCTTTTTACTTCATTTAGTTTATGATATTTTTTCAACTGCAGGTGACTTTATTGTGTGTGATTTCCTTAAATGTTAAGTCTTTAAGAAAATATTAGTAATGTGATGTAATTTCCCTTTTGATTTTAAATCTGTTTTAATGTACTTTGGAAACGCCTGCTTAGTCTGTAGACATGCACTCCTAACATAGAGCATCTCTCCCTGATAGTCATGAAGTGCTTTAAGAAAGTGGTCGTGGCTTTCATTGTGGACTGCATTGACGTCACTGTGGACCCACATCAATATGTGTGCAGGAAGAACCGACCCAGAACACTGACACAGCATTCGCCCACTTAGAAAAAAAGGATTATCATACTGGTCTGCTCTTTGTGGATTTCACGTCAACATTCAACACACTTTTACAACAGACTCTGATTCAAAACTTAATACACCTGGACTGAGTTACACCCTTTGCAACTGGATTTTTTAAATATCCACAGCAGTGGATGTGGTCTCTAAGCTACAGGTACCTGGGTGAACACATCACTGATGACCTCACCTGGAGCACAAATGTCTCCTGCCTGATTCGAGAAGCACACTGATGTCGCTACTTCTTTGGGATGCATCTGACACTGGAGGTCAGTCCTGACATCATTCTACAGACGTGGAGTTGAGAGTGTCCTCTGTCTCTGCATCACCATGTGGCATCGCAGCTGTTCTGTAGCAGAGAAGGCACAGAACAGCAATGCAGAAGGCGGTGAAAGCTGCACAGAGGATGGTGTATTGCAGCCTCTTAGTCATCCTGGACATCAAGATCTCCAAATATAAGAAACAGGCCTCCTGCATCATGAAAGACTCAACTCATCCTGTGCCTTTCAATGTTTTTCCTCTTCCCTTCATGCAGAAGGTTGCAGAGCAAATAGCAGGACCACAAGACTGAGGACTGATGACCTATATGGTCCCCTGTAGCTCCTCCTGCCTTCCTCTGCCACCATAACATATCATATCTTTGGTAATTTTGCAAAATATGCAGTGTTTTGCACAATTCTGGAAATTGCACAACACTGGTTTTATTTACCTCTACAGGACTGCATACTGTTGTCATTTTATGCATAAAACTGTTATACTTTCACCACCTGCAAGCAAGTTGGATGAAGTGTCTTGGCCAAGGACACAACAATTGAGACAGAAACTAGGGGTTCAAGCCAGCAACCCACTGGATACAGGACAAACTTCTACCACCACAGTTGTGTGTACTTCACACCTGTAAATAATCCATCTTGTTCTGAATTAACATAAGCAAGACGTTCTGGGAACTGTTTCTTCAGGTCATGCCTGTTAAAATGCTTCATCTCCATTTTGATAAAGTGTCTGACAGGTGAGCATCATGACCTTTAATGGTTGTATTAACACCCTAACACATACTTTCTTAGTTTCTAGTATATGGCTTTGGAGCATTAGGTTTTTTGTTGTTGTATACGGCATTGATGCCATACTGTTTGGAGGAAACAAGGCAAAAAAAGCCTTGCTACTTGCAGAAGTATTCATCATCTATAAAGTTTTTTTCATATTTTTTCATATTACAATCAAAGTTCAACATTTTTCATTGGGATTTTTTGGATGAATCAAAGTCCAGTAGTGCATATTTTTGCAACTACTGGGTTATTTTTTTTACAAATAAAAATCATTCTCATGTATGTCAATACTTAGTAGAGGCAGATTTTGTTCCAGTTACAGTTGACTTACACTTACAAAGTTTGCACTTTTGCTCATTCTTCTTTACAAAATAACGAGGTTTACTCAGGGTAACATGTCATTTTCCATCATGTTTCCGTGCCCCAAAGGCTTGGCGCAGACTACAATGAAGATTTCTTCTGACATTTCAACAAGGGCTAGATTTGATGTGTTGCTCAATCTCATAAAATACAAAAGTTAAAAGATGAGAATAGTGTGGTGCCAAAGTCCTATGCCAGAAAAACAGACCCAAATCATCAAACCTCCTCCACCATGTTTGATAATTGGTATTAAGTGTTTGTGCTAATCTGCTGTTTTTAGTTTCTGTCAAAAAATAGCACAATGCATTATAGCTTAAAACGTAACAGAAGAAACAAAGGTACTGCCCCTGTCTTGGTGTAGTTAGAATTTGAGAGATGGTCAGGCACATGTTTTACTTTGTCATTTATAGGTTTTGCACTGCAAAACTGAAACCACAAATTTCTCTTATCTCTGCTACCATCAACTTTTTTTCTTTTTTTTTTGAGAAGGCAAACATTGGAGTGGATTTATGTCTATTTGAATTTGTGTAATTATATCAACAACTGGGGTGTGACATAGGGGTTGCACAGACTAGTCGACTAGTCGATTCTTTTCTCTACAATGACTTTTTTCTGGGCCAGTCGACTAGTCGCAATCACGTGACAAAACATATTTTTCCAAGGACATGAAAGGAGATGGACTAGGCGAGTTCGCCAGAAAGCTCGAATTGTATAAAAATGTAAATAATTTAACAAAGAGAAGCTGTAAATTACAGCTTCCCGCAATAG
>CAEGAF010104684.1:0-40390 GCA_903067075.1 Micropoecilia bifurca
CACACACACACACACACACACACACACACACACACACACACACACACACACACACACACACACACACACACACACACGTCCTCGAGCACAGAAGTCATGATGGGCTTGGCAGCACTGCTGATGTGATTTGGCAGTATTGGGGCATGATTCCTGCTGAATGCCCTGAAATGTTGTTTTCCCTGAGCCACCCGGTTCCCACTCTGTGTCCTCTCCCCACAGTCAACACCCCACCACCACCATCTCACCAAGCATGTTCATTTTCAGTGTTTACGATAGGAATGATTGCAAAGAAATATGGAGGCCAAACCGCCCACAATTTCATTTATAAATACCCAATTTTGCTTAGAAAAAAATTGAAGCAAATGGATTTGAAGATACTTCAGGCTCATGAGGATCAGTGTGAATTTGTCCTGGCAATTTTTACCCTTGTGGAGTTGCTGAGGAGGTTATGGGAGTCCAGTTTGTGTCGTCCATGTTTATAGGGGCAGAGGGTATTGGATTAGACCTGATCCTCCTCCACATTAAAAGTAGATAAAAATGTGTCCTGGTGCGCCTCTCTCTGGAAGTTTTCCAGGCACGGATCCTGGAAGACGCTGGCGTGGATCCAGGAGATGGTTGAAGCCCGGGTTTCCCTCCTGGATATGGTAACCTGGTCCTGGATAAGAGGAGGACCTCAATTGACTGGACGGATGAATTGAGCTCCCTGTGACACGGGACGTTCCATGTCTATAACTTATTTTAGATCAGAAATGTAGCACATCTGTTCCTCACAGAACAAACTGATTTAACAGCACAAAAATAACTGATAACGATAACAAACTGATTGAAAACACAAAAGAACCATCATATCATGCTTAAGGTTTAATTTTTGCTGTTTTTTGTGTTGTTGCGATTGCGATCCTCAACCAGTGTTTGTCAATTTTTTAAAAACCACGTAAGACGAAAACGTTTGAGGGGTATAGCTAAATATAATCAACATAAATCATAAATGAAGGTATAGTGTTTTGAGTTATAATCACGCAGCTGCATCAGTGGGGGAAAAAAATCACAATAAAACGATAAAAATTTTTTGCTTGCTTATTTCATTTTCCTTCTAATCATGTAAAGCACCTTGTTGCTTAAAATGTGCTCTAGAAATACCACTACCTTGCCTTAATTGAAACCCTATAACTGCTGATAGAAATATATTCTGTAAATGTTTTATCAACGTACCAAGGTTTAAGTCTTACTGACTTACTGACCTGTTCATATATCTTAGACTTCTGAAACTGCAAGTAAATCTCGCTACGACCTGTGTGTTATACCTACAGGAATGCTGAGCAGTAATGGTTTCACCGGCTCATCCCAGAACTACAGCACCCTGCTGCTAGAGGAGGAGACGGGGCGTCTCTACGTGGGAGGCAGAGGAGCTTTATATGCGCTGAACATCTCCAACATCTCCACATCTGCAAACCTCACTGTAAGTGTGTACTGCAGGCCAAAATAAAGCCCACTTATTTCCTTTGTTAGAAAAAAATAAATAAACAGCGAAACTAATTTAATGAGAGAAGAAGAAAAAAAAAACAACTAATAGCCTTAAGCAAGCAGTCTGAGCAAATCCTGTTGTGTTTCTCCAGATTTTATGTTCATCGGCTTAAATGCGCCATGTCTTTATTTAAGGCTTTACTGGATTTAGAATTTAGCGAAGCAGTCAGAAAATAAAGCCAGTCGTGCTTCTCTTGCTGTTTATCCGACACATTCACGCCCTTGTTTTCCATTATTTATTTCCGTGACGTTTCTGTCTTGCCTACAGAGCCTAATAATCAATTTCCATGCCTTTTATTTACTGGTTTAACAGAGTCATCCTTATTACACCCCATTTTTTCCAGATTGATTGGAATGCCAGCCCCGAACAAAAGAAGCAGTGTTTAAATAAAGGCAGAAACAATCAGGTACACACACTCCTTCATTTTCTTTCTGTTTGTTCATATTTCTTTTGTTTGACATCAACTGCTTTGTAGTTTTCTTTCTCTAAAATCTGCATGCACTTAACGGCAGCCTGGCCTTTTGCTATTAACTTATGTCAGCGTTATTTTCTGCTAAAAACCCTGATAAAATGGACTGTGTATTGGAAAGCATGAATAACCAGTTATTCTCTGTTCTCTGCAGACAGAATGTCACAACCACATCCGCTTTCTGCAGCGATTCAATGAAACCCACCTGTACGTCTGCGGAACAAATGCCTTCAGACCTCTCTGTGCTTACATAGTAAGACTTACTGCTCTTCAACCGCAGTGTTCAAGTTTTAAACTACCATTCATTTCTTTGTAGTTTGCTTCCAATCAGTCTTATATACTGAGAATCTATGGATCTTGATGCATTCCCAAAAATGTTTATATCTAGGAAAAGTTGTTCAATGTTTTCCTTCCACTTAATTTTCTATTAATATTCTTGCATGTAGCGTTCTGCTAAAAGCCAGCTTCATTAGAAGTGACCTTTGGTTACTTACCAACCTTTTGGAGGTTTTTATTAATTGTTTGCACCAAAACTGTCAAGTCAGCAGTTTTTCCCCATGATCCTGTGATCTATAAGAAAACATTTTGTGGAAAATATAAATGTTTTTCTCTTTATAACATTTTGATATTCTGAGAAATTGAATTTTTGGTTTTTGTTAGTTATAAACTCATATCCAAATCGACTCAAATTAATGCTCAAAATAGATCAGTGGATGTACACAAGTTTCTATTTCAGAAATGAAGTACTGAAGTAATTGGTTTTCTGATTTATTGAGATGCACTAGTATCTGAAATATATTTCAGAAATCAGAAAGAAAATAGTATAGCAAAGATTAAATCTCATCTGCCATATGTTGAACAAACTAAAATGTTTCTCTGCACCCCAAACTGACAGAAAGTCTAAATCATTACTGGAATATATAACTCATTTGAAGCAAAAGAAAAGTTTAGACTTGAGTTTAAAGTAAGGAAATTTAAGTTTTTTTTGTCTAATCTCTTTTACAGGATACAGAGAAATTTAACTTCTTGTCTGGTTTTGAGGAGGGAAGAGACAGATGTCCATATGACCCAGCAAAGGGATTCACTGGCCTTCTCATTGGTACGTGTTTGCAGCTTGCGTCCAGATGTGGGATGTGATTCAAAGCAGGAGAAATCTTGACAAGTAGAGAGACTATTTTAATGTTTATCATTGCTAATATTGTTAATTTATTGTGGGCACCAAGTAAAACTGTGCGCTATTTTCACTTGCATATCATTAATATTTCATGTCCTCCTACAAACCATTTTTTTGATGGGTCATTCAGATGGTGAGATATTCACAGCCTCCCAGTACGAGTTTCGAAGCTCCCCAGACATCCGCAGAAATTTCCCCTACCCCACTCTCAGGACAGAGGAGGCTCCAACCCGCTGGCTTCTGGGTGAATATGCAATAATCCATTAATATGCCACATGTTATTTTTGTATGCTGAATATCTGTGGTAAGATAATAATTTCTATTAAGTCCCTTTCAAAAATGATCACACTCCTTGAACTTATGTATCATAATTAAGTGAATTGCCAATAATATACATTTATTATTATTATTATTATTATTATTATTATTATTATTATTATTATTATTATTATTATTATTATTATTATTATTATTACTATTATTATTATTATTATTATTATTATTATTATAGATAACAATGTAGTAAATATGTATATTTACACTCCATTACCCTGATACCCCTAAATAAAATATGGGGTTGTGGCAGCATCATGTAGTGACGCAAACCTGAAAAAAACAACAACAAAAAAACTAATGGCTGCAAATAACTGAGTGCAAGTGGATCCAGCAGCACACTGACCTTAGACATACAGCCAGAGCTACAATTAAAGTTTAGATCAAAGTATATTCATGTATTAGAATGGCCTAGTCAAAGTTTAGAACTAAATCCAACTGAAATTCTGTGGCAAGACTTGAAAATAGATGTTCACTGACGCTTTCCATCTAATCTGACTGAGATTGAGCTGTTCTATAACAAATAATAGAGAGATATTTCAGTTAATATGTGCAAAACTGGCAATCCAAATAACTAGGCAAAAACTGATTTTTACAAAGTATTGACTTACGGGGGTAATTATTAATGCACAACAAACATATCAGGGTTTTGTTTATGAAAAGACATTCATATTTTTTCAAACTACTGTAACAAAAAGTAAAAATTTAAAAATGTGGTTGCCTTGTAAAAATAAAAAAGAGTGTGAATACTTTTGCAAAGTACTTCATTCATTCATTGTTAACCAGAATACTTGACATGAAAACAATTTACATAAAAGATGAACTGCAGCTGAAATGTTCTTGTTGTGATTCAATCATATCTAAAGCGCTCCATCTTCAGTTTCCAAGGAGACCCTCTCCTGGCTGCTAATAGGTTTGTGTTTGGACATGTGGATCCGTGTGTACAGAGGCAGACTTCGTGGGCTCTGTGCTGCTGAAGGAGAGCATCAACAGCTCCATAGGCGATGATGACAAGATCTACTTCTTCTTCACGGAGAGAAGCCAGGAGCAGATCGCTTATCCCAGCCAGACCAAGGTGTCTCGGGTCGCTCGAGTCTGCAAGGTCAGAGAGCACGCCGGGCAAAGCTCGAGTGAAGATGTTTATACTAATGCACTCCCTAGGAAAAAAAAAAGATTTACTAGTAGGGCCACAGGGAGACATAAAGGAAGAGGAAAAACACCAGCCATCGGAGAGCAAATTATTTCCCCAGTTGCACCAGTGACTCAGGGTGAAATGAGTTCCTGCTCTTTGCTAACAGTCAAGTCCTCACTGAACAAAGTAGCAGTTGGACGTCTCTAATTGCCGCAGCTCTTTTTGTGCTGCTGTTTCTAGGCAAACCACAAGCCTAAAAACTTGTGCCTCCAAAAGCAAACCCTTTCCGTTCTTTTTCCCCCCACCAAATAAAATCCTTCCTGTCTCTACATGTCCTCCTCTCACCTCATTTGACTTGTGCTCAGCGGTGGGACATCGTACCACCATATATTTCTTATTTTTGTTTTGTTTTTCTCTCTGCATGCTAGTGTAAGTGTAGTTAGAGTGCTTTTATGTTGAAATTGTTGCTTCATTGATCAAATGACTCAGCTGGTGATGGAGCTTGATTTCTTATTGTTATAACCTGTAGAAAGGACAATTTGCAAAAGAACTGAATAGAAAAATAGACTTTGGAATAAACTTTGGAACGTCCAGAGAGTATTCAAAAAATTTTTGTATCATCGCCAAATGAACCCTTTTGAGGGAGAACTAAAAAACTTAGAAAATGTTAATTCATCGCCTTTGGTTTATTACAAAGTATAAAAGTTGCAGTCATGAACTTTGCAGCTAGTGCAAGCAATCTCAAAATAGATTATGAGCTATGCAGTGATTCATCCCCCTGGACAGACAGGCTACCATCTTTCAACTCTTCGTATTTTGCTAACTTTATCAGTTAACAGAAAAAAGATAACTTGAGCAAAAATAAAGTTATCAAATGATTTAATTTATTCAATAAACAGGACTGGGAGGAGGTGGAAATGCTGGATTTTTCCACAGTTCATCGGTCAAATACCACACTGACAGTTTTAACAAATATGTTAAAAACATGCACACACGTATATATTTTAATAAATGTTTCATACTGCAGTTGAAAGGCTAAACATCTCTCAACTGGCCTCACGATGTTATTCTGGAAGCCTTTGGCTTCATTCAGATGCATCTTTGCAAAGTCTTGTTCGGAGAGGCGGAGACAGCCCCTCCAAGCAATCCAACCTTGCAAAACACAAGCTTTATCTTTAGGGCAAAACTGATTACACAACTACTGGCATTTTTTTTACAGGATTTAAAAAAAAAGTGAAATATTTATTTAGTGGTCAGTTCTGGGTCCAAAAAGGAGTCTGTTTTTTTTTTTTTTTTTTGTAATAAGGCATTTGTATCTCGCTTCATCGGAGCTGCAGAGTTGTTAGAACAGTCGAGAAAGTAATAACTCAGTCTGAAGTAGGACACAGCAGCACATGCAGATGTCGAGCCAGTCCCCAGCCAGGCAACACGCTGGTTGCAGGAAGATCCACAGATAGAGGAAACAGACATTTGCCTCTGGCCTATAACCACTGAGGAGTTGTTTTTCTGAGTCTAACCAGTGTTCCTTATTGTCATCGAGTTCCTTGCCTGTTTTCACTAGAAATTGGAGTGCAATAGATACATTTCGAGTTCATACACTGACCCAAAAGCAGAAAACGTTGCCATAACAAAGTCATCGTGATGCCCTGATCATTTGGATGTTCCATATATATATATTCAGCAGCAGCTAAGATCTTTTTTTTTCTGTGCCTTTTCTGTTCAGTGCAGTGCAGAGCACATCCTCTTTCCCACAGGCATATATTACATTGCTCTGCTGCAATTTTTTGACTCTTCCTCCCTTCTTGTGCTTTGATTGACAGAAATTGTAATCTGCCAGTACATCCCTTAAGCTCCGTACACAATAATAACCTAGAATCATCTCCGTATGAAACGCTTATTTTCCTCATGATTATCCAGGACCGCGCTTTGTTAGCAACACATGTGACTTTTTATTTTGTGAAAAACTGTCTTCATCGTTTCCCTTTTTTATTACAAAGAAATATTATTAGCGTTGATGGAAGCATCTTAATATGCAAGGTGTGTGTGTGTATGCGTGTGTGTGTGTGTGTGTGTGTGTGTGTGTGTCGTGCATGTTGGTTTTCAACACTTTGCCATTTGGTGTGGGAGGCTGAGGCAGGCGGTGCGGACTGATGTGTGGCAGACGTCCCCCGACAACTCAAACACAGAAAGAAGAAGCTGAAAGCCCTAGACACACAAAAAATGAGTGTCTCTCTCTTTGTTTATGTCTGAACAAAGAACACTAAAGGACAATTTTGCTGCAGTACCCTTTAACACTATGGAAGAAATGTAATTAGGGAAAATGCAGCTGTTTCAGTGTGATCTTTATCTCCCATAGTGTTCATAGAACTGAAGGTGCATCTCAGTAAATATGAAAATCATTAAAAATGTTGTTAATTTCAGTGAAAGTGAGACCCACTCATTACCTACACTAACTGCACATACAGCAGATTTATACAGTTCAGTAGTATTTTTCTGGTGATTTTGATAATTATGGCTAACAGACAACGACTCATGTTGATAATAGTCTCTGAAGGTTTTTGTTTAGGCAAGTAGTAGTCTAATAATTCTTGCGAGATGGCTGCTCTAGCAAACACATCGGACTAACACCGGCAGATGACACGGCGTTTCAAATCATCACTGACTGTTAAAGCATATTAGATTCTGTTTGTGTCCATTTTTTTTCCTCTGAGCTCTGGGACTTTTTTTCCCCCCTGGTACAATGCAAAATAGTCTTTCGTCTTTCGAAAAAATTCATTTTGGACCACAGAGCAGTAGTTCTGGTCATTCAACCCTCGTCCTAGTTAACATGCTTTTGATGATGTCTCTGGGTCAGAAGTGACTTAAACACAAAGAGTACAATCGCTACGGTCCGTGTCCAGGATATATAGAGACATATAGAGACTCTTGACATTCTGAATCCAGGCACAGTCTGTGCCATTGCGAATCTCCCACAAAACTCTTGAATGTGTTTTGCTTCACCACCCTCTCAAGGCTGCAGTTATGCACCTATTTCTCTACCACATTTTTTCCTTCCCCTGAGGATTCCATTAATAGTCTTGGATTCAGCCCTCTGAACAACCAGCTTCTCTTGCATTAGCGTTTTGTCGGGTCCCTGCCTCACGGAGGGTGTAACGAACCATATGGAGGACAACTGTCAAGTCAGCAGTCTTCTGCTTCCAGGGCTTCTGGTTGTAATGGATCTCAAATGCAGAGACGACGTAGACGGGATCACGGTGCAATAAAGATTTAATAACAGATTTAGAAACCAGGCTGAGCGCAACAGGAGACTGGGGCAACAGACGAGCTCATGCTGATTGATAAAACTCAGAGCTATTTCTGCTGGGGAGGCCGATAATTACTGGAGTATAACACGAGTAAGAGACAGCTGCAGGAGTGCAGAGAACTGATGCTCTGAGAAGAAGGTACCAGCAGAACAAGAGTAGACACCTAAAATAACCGGAAATGTAGTACAGGGGGAAAATACTAACACACATAGGACCACAAACAGACCAAAATGCTAAACTAAGTCATGCAGATCCGCAACAAACAGATTGTGAATACCGTATGAGTGTAAAGGTCATAATATGACCATAGCGTAACATACCTCTCTTTGTAGAAATGAATATTTAAAAAAAATTTGTCTCATATAATGTTTTCATTTTCTGAGAATCACCTTTTGTAAACTGTAAACTACTATCAGATAAAACCGGAAAAAGGCTCAAAATGTTTAACTTCTTCATTGAATATTCTGCTTGAGCTTAATCTGAAGTGGCGTTTGTGTAGTTTCTGTGCAGCCAAAAAAAAATGTATCCACTCAATCTGGTGTCTATGTGTCCGTTGCTTCCTTTGCCTGCAGAATGACTGGGGTGGCCAGAGGACTCTGCAGAGGAAGTGGACCACCTTCCTTAAGGCCAGAATGGTGTGTTCAGTCCCAGAGTATGAGCTTCACCTCAATGTCCTGCGGGATGTGTTTGTCCTGCAGGGGACAGACGTGCAAAGCAGCATATTTTATGGTGTTTTTGGCTTGGAATGGTAAGAGTTCATATATATATATATATATATGTATATATATATATATATATAAATGTGTGTGTGTGAGTTCAAATAATTGAAAGTGGGAGAAATCCTTCTGCTTGAATTAAAAAGGAACCGGAAATGTTTCACTTGTCAAATCAATAAGAGCTGAATATAAGAAGGTAACCCCCATATATTAATGTGGGGGTTATTATTATTGCTTATTATTATTATTATTATTGCTTATATTATTGCTTTTGTCCAACTTAATTTTGGACAAAAGCAATAAATGGTGCAAATTAAAAAATAAAATAAGGAGTTATTACAAACTCAAAAACAGCCAAAAATATTTACAATGAAATGGCAGTGGAAATTCTTTATTTCTTCTCTTTCTCACTTTTCTTTCTTCCTAAAATGTACATCAGCTCAAGTGTGGAAGAATGAGTAAACCCCTGAGCCATACTAGTCACCGGTTGTGAGGCTCGAAGACTCAGGTTTCACTTGGTTCTCATTTTTCTCAGGCGAACGCTTTGATGACTGATGTGTGGACACAATGGATTTAAGAATCTGATGCACAGCCTTTTATTTCCCTCTCTTACTCCCTCAGTTTACTAATCTCACCTTTAGGGCACCAGACTGGGAGCCACCTGGTTTGTGATTACCAGTTTCTGATCTTGTCTTTTCACAAGTTTGGTAACAAACACCAAAAACGGATCAGTTCTGCTCATGACTCAGAGGGAGGGAGTTATTTTAGTTTTTTGCAAATCAGGTGAAGAGAACCAGTGGTTGTTCCTGGTGTGGATGATGGGACTAGATACTGACAACAAACTGGGAAAACCTGCATCTGCTGTCTATTTTCTTAAAAGGATTAGGCCTTTCATCCTGGCTGCACGTTTCTGGATGAATATGATAACTTCCTAGTGATCTTTGACTTGTCACTGATGATCTGAGCTGTGTCTGAAAGTGGATCTCGGCGGCAGCTTCTTCTTAGATCTCTCTGTATCATCAGTCCTGACGGGTGTCCTCTGGACATGTCTTTGGGGTATTGGATTATATTTCAGGAAGAATATCAAAGCATCCGCCATCTGCCAATACGCCTTCTCAGATGTGCGCAGAGTGTTTGAAGGACCATACATGGAGGTGCAGGATTCGAAGTGGAGGGAATATACAGGGAAGGTTCCGGAGCCGAGACCTGGTTCGGTAAGTTTCCGTCTCTTACTTCTCAGAACTCTGAGGGATTTTTTTTTATCAACTTTTTACAGGTAAAACACTTGGAATATGTTTTTCCCCTGCAGTGCATAACAGGCGTACACAGGTCCCAGGGCATAAACTCCTCTCGAGACCTCCCAGACAGCGTGCTCACGTTCGCCAGGAGGCACCCGCTGATGGCTAAGCAGGTTCACCCAGTAGACCTGCAGCCGCTCATGTTCAAGAGGAGCGTCAACTACGTCAAGATCGCCGTGCACAAGGAGCCGGCGCTGGATGAAAACCTTCACACTGTCCTGTTTCTGGGAACAGGTGGAGTTCAGTCAACTCCCGACAGTGACTGTTTCTAATCGTCATCGTCTTTAGCGTAACACTTGTGTGTCTTGTCTCGTAGATGACGGGTGGTTGCACAAAGCTGTGGAGGTCGACGGAGAGACGCACATCATAGAGGAGCTGCAGATATTTGCCAAGCCACAGCCAGTAGAGAGCATGGTGATATCTGCAGTACAGGTATTTACAGATCCAGTGCCTTGAGTCATCCCTCTTATTTTTCGAGCAGGTTTTCAGAATTTATTTTTGCATTTAAAAGAAATTTTGATCAGCAGTTGCATAAGGCTTTCTGAGGATCTTCTAACTGTGCATTGCTCTGTTGTCATTGTATAGGCACAACAGCTGTGGAGTCAAGCCAAAGTTGAAATAATTTAATTCATCTACTTTTTGTTTTTTTGGTTGGTTTGACAGAGGAGCATCTACATCGGCTCCCACTCTGGCGTGATCCAGGTGCCAATGTCCGCCTGTCAGAGATACACTTCCTGCTACGACTGCGTGTTTGCCAGAGACCCATTCTGCGGCTGGGACGGGAGAGTGTGTGTGGAAATATCGTCACGTCTGCAGAGGTGAGGCAACAAGGACACAAAATCACATACAGAAAACAGAGATCACACTCATGAAAAAAAAAACAGATTATAAATCTACATCCTTTATTTTCTTTATGCCATTTACATTCCCATCAACTCTTTTTAGTTTTTGATATAAACTAAAAAAGAGTCAATATATGTTTAAGTCATATTCACTGAGCTTATTAACAGATTTACAACTTTTACAGTGCTTCGGTCTGGATGCGTATCCTCCCTCTGTCCCAACAGCAATATCAAAGCAGGATTAATCATTTATACACAGCATCTTCTCATCCAAAGCAGTTTCTGTGTAAACAGGTCTAAGAAACTGAGGCTGGCCTGGATTATGTTTTATTTTTTTATCAATTCTGTGAAACTCAATAGGAGCTTCAGTACAAACACACACACACACACACACACACACACACACACACACACACACACACACACACACACACACACACACACACACACAAACACACACACACACACACACACACAAAAGGTGTGATAGTTTGGATGGATAAATGGACCTAAATGCAGTAGGCGGAGCATGTAATTAGCAATAATATATAATTAGTTTTAGGAACTCAAAACTTGAACAGCAATTAGTTAAAATCTGTTTGATTGTTGTATATCACTTTTTTTTTTACATTTATGTTTCAAAATAATTTTTACATGTTGGCCTGGGCTTAGGGAGGTTATTGAAGGCAGATGCAACCATTTGTCACACTATGTTTATGGGGATCTCTGTAAGTGATTCATTCAGTCATTTTGATGTTACAGTGTCAAATACCAGTGGTTCAGCCACATATACCTTCCTTTCATCACCAATAGCCACTTATCCATGCAGAGTTGTGAGGGGCGAGTGCTATGTGGGGGGCTGGTGCCTATCTCCAACAATCATAGATGAGGACAAGCAAACATGCAGACGCACAATTTAGAGCAGGGCAATTTGGAGGAACCAATTAACCCCAACAGCTGGGTTTTTCAACTGTGAGAAGTAGCCAGAGTACCCAGAGAGAACCCACGCATGCAGAGGGAGAACATGCAAACCGCGGTTCCACCGTGCAGCCAGCCATAAACCAGCGGAATCACAAAGTGTAAAGCCGTCCAAAACAAACACATACAGTGTGCTCAGTCCTCCATTTGGGACTGTCTCTCCTCATTCACTCTGCATCGGTGAGCAGCAGACATCTTAATCTCTATTACTGAAGCAAACACTTCTGCCACTCCTGTGGATTTGTTGTACTCATGATGGCTGCTGAGGGAAAAAAAAAGCAGCACAAAGAGCAGAATAATAATGAAACATCTTACAAATCATACACATCTGATATCTAAAACCAATCTTTTACAAAGTGTATGGAACAGCATGTTCTTTGGTGTTGGAGAGCAGATATGGTGCTGGAAGAGATTTGCTCACCCACTATTCATTAAAGCGAGTACAGCGTCCAAGTCCGGAGGCTTCCTCTGCCAGTAGATTGCAGTGAGCTCAAGCAATGCAAAATGTTCTGCAGCATGAAAATACTTGCAAAAATATTGCTACTGGGCATTTGTCTCAATTTAAAGAAATCATTTGCTTCGTCAAGGACAAAAGTTTTAATAGTGACCGACTGGTGGCAGTGTATATAACAGTGGTAGATAACAGTGGAAGTGCAAACTACCACTGTTAAAAAAACAAACAAACAAACAAACAAACAAAAAAACACATTAACTAATTGGAAACAATTTTCTAAAATGTGAGTTGCTTTTTTTTTTTTTTTTTTACCAAAAGACCTTTGTATTTTATCAAGTCCCAAACACAAACATCTAAATATTTCTCTTGGGGTTTTATTTCATTTCATGGACCAACTTCAAGTAGTGAATAAGTGTGAATGGGAAATACTGTCTTTAACTTCCTATCTGGGAACATTTCTTAAAATCTCATTAAGTCTGTTGCTTTCTAATATAGCTAAATGCATATTTTTCTAAAACCTTTTTTTTTTAGGTCAAACTTAACGCAGGACATCTCTAGAGGAACCAGAGGCTGTAAAGAGAATCCAGGAAATGGTATATCTTACAACACACACACACACACACACACACCCTTGCAATTATTATAAATCCATTATTCAACAACCCCGATTCCTTTAAATTTTAAAAAGTTAAATACTTAATTTGCCTCCCGCCCTTCTTTGATGAGTTTTCCGAATTTTTGTTCACACTCAGATTAAGGGGTTAAGAGTCCTTCTTATTCTGGCTGAAAAAGCCCGAGCTGTTAGCATTTGTGGAGGGATTTCATTAGGTGCACGTTCCTCACCCATCCCCCAGGTCCCAGCATACACATTTTAATCAGCTCCTCTCTTGCTGGAGGTCAGGCTGTCCTGCTGCTGCACTGCGGGGGCTCGCTACATTTAAAGAAGCATGTGAGATGTGATAGAAAGCGATGCCTTAACTCCACTCTGCGCTTTTAAAAACGTGCGACCTCTGTGACCTGACATCTTTGTTCGATGTTCCGTCTCCGTCGCTGTCCTTTTCTGTTACTCAGTGATCCACCGGAGACGGGCTGTGATGTCGGGGGACGATGTGCTGCTCCAGTGCGAGCTTCGCTCCAACCTGGCAACTCCGCGCTGGACGCTGAATGGCAAGGAGCTCCAGGGATACGGGTTGAACTCAGGCTACCGCGTTGGGACGGACGGGCTCCTTATAATAGGGGCTCGCACCCAGCAAGGCGGCTCGTATCGCTGCTTCGCGGTGGAGAACGGGGTCTCGGTGCTGGTTTACCTTTACACGGTGAAGGTTCACACGGACCCATACTTCCCAATGGAGCCCACAGACTCCACAGAACCCACAACCGTCTCCAGCCCGGTGGTTTTCTCCACCGCCAGCCCCACCGAGCAGCCTCTGCCCTCGCCGCCAGCCCCGCTGCCGCCAGGAGCCAATTTCCAGACCTACAGACACATGGAGGCCATCTACATATCCCTGGTGGCGGTTCTGGGAGGGCTTTGCTTGGTGCTGACTGTGGTGCTGCTCTACGTGAGCTTCTGCACCAGACGGCCGAGTCGGAGTCGGAAGTTCTCCCACCAGAACCTCCACGTTCTCGGGGCCTCGGATAGAAAGAGGAGCTCCCACCTGGAGCTCAAAACCATCTCCAGCCACTGCAACGGGCGCCAGGGCCGGCGCTCCTTCTCGGTGCCGACCTTCGGGGACTTCAACGACAGCTTCCTGCAGATAATTCCCGACGACGACCGGGCGTCTCCGGCCAAAACGCCGCCGCCGCCCGCTCCCCCTCTCCCCAACCCGCCCCCGCTTCCGGACACGGACTACGCCAACGGGCTGTCGGCCACGCTGCCCAGCGTGCTGAGGAAGATGAACGGGAACAGCTACGTGCTGCTGAGGCAGGGCGACCCGGACGGCGTGTCGCCGCTCTACCACTCGTTCACCGAGGAGCTCAACCGGATCCTGGAGCAGAGGAAACACACGCAGCTGGACATGCATCCCGACGAAAGCTCCATCTAGGCGATATTTTTTTTTTTTTTGGCCCCCAACTTGTTTATTTGTAACCCAAACGGAGACGTTTGGTTGTGGGGGGAAGCTGAAATTGGAAACGTGGAAGCTCCGACGTTTGGAGAGCGACCATGATGGACCTAAAGAACCAGAGGGACTGAAACAAGCTTAGCAGCTGTGAAGAATTTGCACTAAAATAAAGCAAATGGGAGCGAGACGATGTCACCTCGTTGAACTCTGCGGAGGTTTAGGGACGATGCATTGAAATGAATCACTGGATTTTTTTTGTTTGTTTTTTTTTTTGAGAAGTTTAAACATTGTGTATTATGTATTCTGAGTAGCACAAAGGAATACTCTTCTCCATATGGATGTTTAGATAAATAATGTCTTTGATAAGTTTGAATCCTGAGAACTGAGACCCTTGTACAATGTTTTTTTTTAATTTTCTGTCTTGGCCGCCAGGACGGCAGGAAGTGAGGCTGTTTGTTAAAGTAGAGGTTTCATTTTTCCTGATTTGGGATAACAGCACTTATTTGGCAAAAGATGTTTTTGAAACTCATTTGTTACAGTACAACCACAAACTATTGCAAGTGTTTTTGTTATTTACCAAGACAATAGCTAGAATCCACACAATGTAGACTGAAGTCATTGTGAATTAGAAGATAAGTGACATCTTTTTCATCCAAAGTGTTTTAGAAATACAATCTGAGAAGTGTGCCGTACATTTGTATTCAGTTCTCATGAGTCAATGCTACCTTTCGTATAGATACAGTTGCAAGTCTTCAGAGGTTTGCATATCTAGAGACCAAAACTATCGACTATTCTTCTTTCCTGCTGAAAAGTGAACCTTTGCCTCTGTCTCAAGTGTGTTGCAGCCTTTAACAGGTTTTATTCTCTTGCCCTGTATTTAGTTCCATCCAATCCTCCCTGCTAAATAAAATCATTCCTACAGTATGATGCCAGTCCCACCACAATGCCGGGCAAAAAAAAATCAGTTTTGTCTGAACTTTGATGCAAGAGCATTGGATTCTAGCAGTATCAGAGTAAAGAGGAGGGAATACTTTTGCTAACCGTCCTTACAGAGAGTCTTGTTTCCACCCTTCTGTCACCCTTGACATGATCGCGACCATTTCTTCTTCACCCCGTAGTGAACAGCACGCCCAAATTACCTCAAATGGTTGACCATGGTTGGTTAAACTCATCGGCCTTGTGTGCCTCCACTCCCTGCATCATCACTGTTGCATCAGTCCTGCTTTTGCTAACTAGACTAGACTCTCTTTTCACCTACACACTATAAAAACTGTTAAAAAAAATTCCCTCTATTTCTTAAGAACTATATTTTGTTCAGATATCACCACTAGTTTGTTTCTGTCAGACTTTAGAACTTCCACATTCTATTAAGCTGCAATAGTTCACCACCACCAAAAAATGGTTTGAATCAAAAACGGTAAACAATTTGTTTAAAACCACCGTAATTTTTGGAAATATGCAATTAAATTCAAATTACAAGCGGAAAACATAAAAGCTTTTGTGGAGAGCTAAGGTTTAAGTGATTCTTCCAGAATATGTCCTGCTGTAGACGTCAGTCCACACTATTTCTTAATTATTATGAGGAAGCATTGGATTTCTGTTTTCTCACTCTGAATGGAGGAAGAAAGGAAGCATGGAGACGAATCTGTGCCACAACTACAATGGATAGTACATTTTTTGTGAAATGAGCATTGTGCTTGAAGCATCGCCTGAGAAATTTTGTATGAAACATATATTTCTGTGTGTTCATTTAAAACACTATTTTGTTTTGTCTCTTGTTTAAACACTCGCTTCCCTTTTATAGGCTCAGCATATTGCGTCTGTAAAAACAGCTGCAGCTGGGCTATTGCTTGTTTCTACTTTCTGCCATTTATGTGGGGGGAAAAACAAAAAAACAAAACTGCATTTAAGGAAATGTGCCGTGTGTGAAAGGAGAAGTCAGTATTCAGCTGGATTAACTGATTTATCTAAATACTGCAGATGGACTTTGTGGCTTTTAAAAAACACAGCGCACCCTGAAGGAAAATAGATAATAAAAATACAGTAAATGTGTTTCTTATTAAAGACTATGACTTCTCCCACATTTAAACTGCAGGCAACTTCTGTCTCCTTGTCTCTGCACACTTACATACCAGCATTCATGAATACACAGAGCATAATAGTCACATGGCAGCAGGTGCAATCTCCCAAATACAAGTAGCCTATACACAACAAGCATCAGCAGCTGAGAAACAATTTTACATGTTAATATTGTTAATTTATATTTCATTATAATTGAGTCACTATTTTTTTTTTACATTTTGTCTTTTTTGTCTTGTTCTGTTTATCACTATTGTAATCATTTCTGCAGTTACCCTGACCCCTTTAGTTTTTTTTCCTCCATGTTCCTGCCATCTTTGTTTTTTTAGTAAAAATGTAATGACATAACAGAAGAAAATAGTTATTTAGCTGTTTCAGAATCAAAGAATGTCTGTTTTATCCTGAAATCAGTACAAATAGAGTATTAGCACATCAGTTTCTGCAGTAAAAATAGAGGGAGGGAAATAAAAAAGCTGCAGGTGGCAAAATTTTAGACCGGACACGCAGCGCGATGCCAAAAAACAACCAAAAGCTGCAGAGCTCGCAGTATTTCCATGGCAAGGTGAGCGTCCCTGTGATTAAATACAGACTGTATAATATACGATGACTGAAATGAATCTGTGAGCAGTTTGTAAACAAGTCACGGTCGTTCGTGAACAAATGTCTGTCTTCCCTCCCAGGAAGGTGTGGAGTCAGCTCTTGTGGCTCAGCAGCGACAGGCCTCTCTCGTGGCTTGCAGTGCATAAGTCAGAGCAGCGCAGCGTGGCTCACCTTCACAAAGAGAGGGCAGGAGCATTTAGGCTTCCTGTGTTCCTGCCGTCTCTGCAGGCTCATGCAGCCTTTTTGGGTACAAGACCGTTTGGTCTTTGTGCACAGATTTTCTTATCTTTGCTTGTCAATTCAAGCCTCACTCTGTTGCTTTGTACAACATTGGAGCATTTCTTAACGTTATCTATAAAATCCGAGTTAATCCGTTGACTAATTCTTTACTGTGATTGAAATATAGAAAAACTGAGTTTTGAGTTCTAAGAATTTGTATTTCAATAATTGAGGGTCTGCTGTACAAATATGTTCGACATGTTCCTTCAAAGTTTCTGCATATAAAATTCAGAGAAATATACTATTATTGAACTGTACTGATTGTAGAAGTTAGTCTGGACGGCGAGCAGTTATGCTACGTTTGATTTGCCACAGAAATCAGATCCGGAAAGGAGTTTTCAGCCCAGTTTGGCTCGAACCAGCTGCAAGTCACGAAACTATTTGGGATTACTACTTGTCATAGTGCTTAACCAATAAAACCAATGACAACATGTCATTTTCCGTTTTGTGCAAACATTTAAGGATCATGGTCAGATGTAAGGATTGCAAAATATTGTATGTACCACTGGCTTACTGAGATATAAACTTCCACAGGTCCAAATTAAAGGTTTTATCCTTGTTTTCACAGCACATTTCATATGTTTTTCACCGCCAACCCTAAAATTTGTTTCATATTTTGACTTTCAACAAAAGCATTTCATTTATCCAAGTTAAAACCTGGACAATCTGACCTCCAAATGGAATTGAATGTACCATCAGAACATCCCACTGCTCAACCAGCGTCTAACTGATTCACATTGTGCATAGTCTTATGAATCAATCACAGTGGACGTGGGAATGTCGTCATATCAGTACTGAGTGTTTCATTTGCAAATTGGAAAACCAGTGGGTTTCTTTTTTTTTTCTCAGTTCAGACACTCAATAGATCACATGGTACATTGCTTGTTATTGGTTTATCAAGATGCAAACAGAAGCTGCTGCACATGTGAAACTAGTGGGAGTTGGAAGTATAAACTGTTTATTTTTATTTCTGATGGTTTGCATCACATTAAACCAACAGCACACACAGCACTGTAAAATGTAGATCCGTAAACAGGTTTCCTCATGATTTGAGTCAGCTGGGATTGCTAACAGTACTTAGCGCCTCTGCATTTAGCAGATCCTGCTTTTACTGAATAACAAATAAAATGTGCTCAAGTTCAACTGTGACATCTGATTCCCATGTAAAATCAAACAGAATATCACCATTCAACTATTTTTAATAACCCTGAACGAAGTTGCAAGAGTGTTTTTTTCCCTTTTCTTTGCCTTTAGGATGCTTTTGATTCTGCAGAAAAACACCTTTTCCAGAATAGATGTATTTCAGGCTTCAATCCTTGTTTTCTGTCACTTCTTTTTTAAAAAAACTTTTACTCTGCTGCCTCCACAATTTCCTCATCCTATTAGTGCCACATTAAACTTTTATCCATCCATTCGCTCTCTCAAGGACCCTGTTGAGTTTATGATTTCTGATCAATTTGAGCCAGATTTCCAAGAACACTCATGTTTGTGTTTTTGTAGGTGTAGGAAAGAGGCAACGAGTTTCTATGTTGATGCTTAGCACATAACTAAGGATATTTTTATACTTCCAGCTATTCTATAATGCTATATATTTATAGGGTACAGTTTTATTGAAATCAAAGTTGTAAAAAGTTGTATTTTGTAGCACATGTAAAGTGATACAACGCTGCTTCCTCTGGTGTTAGATAAACAGTTAATTATCGTGCTCAGTTTTTCTTCTGAACAACTCTTGCATGTCCATACTGAATCCTAAGCCTCTGCTGCTTCGTTTTGTTTATTTGAAGTTTGAGTGAAGAAGTCCATACGTGCATTTTTTAGCCACTGGATTTTCTATTAAACAAGCAAAATATCAAATTAAAATACACCCAGGTTTTCATTAACTTTTGCATTTAAATTGAATATTTTGTCATTTCAAATGAAAACTGAACACTTACGGGGTTTTTTTGGTTATTATTTATTACTGATTTCTTACTAGAATATCCAGTTACTAAGATATGCATGGAGCACTGTGTGGAAAACTACAATGCAAACTTATATCTTTGGCTTAAGTCACTGTCATTTATTTATACTTTATGATATATGTGGAAGTGCAATGTTACTTGATTTATTTAATGGCTTCCATGATCTGTGCTGTTTATTAATGTATACTTCAAAAATGATGTAAAATCTCCTGTAAACAGTGACCCGTTCCATCTGTTTTTCTTCTGACATAAATCTGTATTTCCTTTCAGTCTGAACTCATGTCCTCTCTTACTGTGAAATAGTAAATTACCCTAATATATATATATACCCTAATATATATATTATCCTAATATATATATATATATGTATATATATATAAAATTTTATTTTTTTGAGTCTCATGTCTTATTCATTTCACCTCATTAAACGGCCGCTGGTTTTTCTGAGAATAATACAACAACAATAACTTGGGTTATGTATAGCTTGGAGGAAAAACAAAAAAAAAAAAAAAACAGGAAATGAGTGTCAACAGCCTGAGGGGGGAAATTGTGAAATTACATGTAAGACATGTTCAAACTGAATCTTACTCTCAAGACGGTTTGTTTGTTTTCAGCTCGTGGCAAGAGGAGAGGCCGGCGTTTTCCGGTGGGACACTGAGTCTCAGTCATTTACATTTCTGCATGAATATGTCAGGGCAGAGGTAACACATAAGCCCAGAGAAGAAGAAGAAGAAGAAGAAGAGGGGAGGCAGGGGGGGTAAAATTACCATTTTTCAGAGCAGTAGCTTAGCAACAGCAACTTTATTTAGAGCCTTTAATGTCATTGCTTGGGTCAAGCTGTGCCAGCTCGCCTCGGGGAGAGCAGCGGATGTGTTGTCTTTAATTGGTGCAACTGTTAGATTAAAGGGAAGGAGGTGAAAATGAATCAGAAGAATTTTCAATTCCCAAGTCTTTTCTTAAAGAGCTTATACAGCTGAGAGCATTTGCTCTGTCTGTTTTGTTTTTTTTTGCTGCTGGTTTTTTCTGGACAGACAGCTCTGATTTTCACTTACATGCAATCATGATGATGTAAGATGCAGATCCAAGGGCGAAAGCATATCTTCATCCAGGGACAGAGTTCAGGTCCAATCACCTCAGGTCCCATGAAATTGGTATGACATTTTTATTTGAATTGCTAAATTAACATTTTAGCGTTATTGTGATTCATTGAGATGCACCTGTAGATAATATCTAATGACTACAAGTTGATAAACCTTTATGCAGTTTGATTCTTTCTTCACATTCTAGATACCAACATTCTCATCCAGGCTAATGACCAGCGGCTGACAAAAAACCCCAAAAAAACTTAAGAAATCATGGAGAACTGTTGCAACGTTAAAAGAATACAAGAAAGTTTGCCTGCTCTAAAGACACAATGGTGGTTTAAAACCATTCCACTGTTTTGTAAATTTTCCATAAAATGCCAAATTGGTATGACTCACTCCTGAGAAGGCGCTGATCGCTCTGAGAATATCCGCTTATTTGTATTCCTGTGGCAGCGATCGACTTCTAATTGTCTGCTTACTAGTAAAGAACATCACTGAGGTCAGCGCCAGCATTTCTGTCAGAAATGATGAATTTTGGGTTGGGATTTGCAAAAAAAAACAAAACAAAGCTGGATCGGTAGCCAGCAAAACTCCTGCTACAGCAGTAAGTATCTGGTTACTGTTGAAGGTTAATATAGAGAGGACAGTAGGATCTGATGATAAAAGACTGTTGCCCCTCCAGCTATCACACAGCCATCTGTCATCAAGCTTTGGGGCATTTAAGCATGTGCATAAAGAACATCTTCAAATCTTAAATAGCAAAATCATTCCATGTGATGCACCTCGCAACATTAATCTTTCTGTTAGCTTTTTGTAAAGTTAGAATTTATTAAATTTTATTGGGATTTTTTGTGAGAGACCAAGTTATATAAAAGAGAATGTGTCTACAGATGTGCAAAGTTTGTATGAATTCCACTGAAGGGCTGCTGCTTCAGATTATTTGTAAAAAAAAAAAAAAAAAAAAAAAGTTAAAAATCATGAATCTTTATCCTTCCAATTCATGATGATGGACCACTTTTGTATTGGTCTATTACATAAAATTCATAGAACACATTGAATTTTATTTTTCAGTATAATGTTACAAAATACATAAAGGCTATGAAAAATATGTCGAAAATATGCCTTTGTGTATGTGTTCACAAAGGAATTAAGCCCTGAGATCAAGCAGAAGTTCAAGAATTTTGTTCTGTTCAGCTCATTTTGAGAAGCTGCTGTTCAGTCCATGAAATAGCTCAAGATAATTTATTTTAACTTTTTTTATTTTAATACAATGCATATATACATATTTTAAAAAAAAAATCCCGATTAACATTAAACGTGCTAGCTTCAAATGTATCTGAAGATATAATAACAGCACTTGTCAGAAGTGGGTTTTCTCTGCAGGAACCTCAGGATATGACCTGAAGACGAGCCTCATTAGTTTTTGGAAACTGTCCCAGCAATAACCACTGGGAAGTCTTTATTCTACACGTTGGTTCTGTGGTCTGATGAGGCCGACAGACGGGGGGCGGTGCGTGAACGGGTGCCACTGGCCCTGGATGCTGGGACTGTCGGTGTGATACGGCTTGCGGATGCGGATGATGTCCTGGCCAGATTGGTCGGTCAGCTTGGTGAGAACCTCTAAGACCTGCTGCGATGTTTTGTTGCTGAGCAGCTCCTCCTTTGTGTTACCGTTTACTGCAGGGCGGGAGAATAAATGTGTCATGTGGTGAGAGACTGAATGAGAACAAGACGAACATGTAAGTCTGACAGAAACAAGACTTAGATCATGATCTATGTCTTGTTCCTGAGAAGGAATCTTAGAAAAGGGGTAACATACTGCCCCCTACAGTACATTAAGAGTGTTACATCACAGTTCACACTTTCTCATAATTGACTAATTTATTACACAGAGATATGGTATTTGCATTTTGCTTCATGACTGCTTCTTTAATTTATTTTGTTCTGGTTCCTGCTATGTTATTAGATATTGTAATGTGCAACATTTACATAGAATTTACTCTTAGTTGCATATCTACGAAGGAACGGAACAAAGTCTGAATTTGTCACGGGAATGCAACGTCACAGTCTATCTGAAATCACAAACAGATCGATTTTGTAACGAAACCCACATCTTATTTAAAATAAAAACATTGAACACACTTCTTTAAGTGGTTTAAAATCTAGTTACATAATTTTAAACGCTTCCCAATTACATGGCAATCGAGCAATTTATGAGAGCATGTAAACTTTTGAAGAGACCTGCATGATAAGAGAGAGCCTGAGTCTGAGTTTGAGATTTGACTTTTTTCAAATATTTAATCTAAACATCAATAACCGGAGCCCCAAGTGTAAGGATTTATATATGCTTCCAAGAGATCACAATGCTTTTGCCCTTATTATTTTTTGTGATGATCTTTGGAACAATAGGGACATGTTTGCCAATTATCACATAACTACAGTACGAATAAAATAAAACCATCAAGAGAAGACCAATTCAGTATTCAGTCAATATCATGGGTACTTACAGTACTCTGCAACTACTTTAGGGACATTACAGAGCTGAGGAGAAACATAAACAACAGTCCCAGGGTTCTTCTTGGCATAATCCACCACTCCATCCTCAATGAAATCCCTACAGGAGGAGAAGATGAACTAGATTGTAGACAGTTCTACAAATAAGGCATGTTTTAAGGAATAAAGTAAAGTGTGCAACATTTCAGTAGATATTTGACAATATATCTTACAATGAAAAAACGTCACTGGCTTTGACAGTTCCAGCTGGAACTTTAAGTACATGGTCATGTAAACAAACTTCTGGATTTATAGTGAGGGAATCTACTTACTAAATAGGGGACTTCTGAAGGACAGAGTGTCCGTTTATAAAGCCATTTTTATCTAATAAATCGTTAAAGTCTGTGGTTGTACAGAGACAAAATGTAAATGTACAAAGGAGCACAATACCAATGTAGTATATATGTATTTTTTAAATTACCTGACTCCCAGTGAGCTCGGAGACTTCTTGGAGAACATGATGGAGACCCGTTTCAGTTGACACACGTATCGGCCCACGCCGTTCTGAAGGACGCTCCTCAGGAAGCGGCTGGGCGTCCCTCTGGATGTCATCCTTTCACCTTCAACTGTACCTTCAACTCAGTAAAGACAAACCACTGCTAACATGTAGTAATTTCTAAAACGACGATTCCTAAACACATAGAGGACAACCTCTCTCCGCTAGGCACACAAGGCAGCCCGTCGCTTGAAAGGTCCGACGCGAAACATACACGGAACGGAAGTTTCATGGTTGCTACATGGAGCGTCCGTCTGCCATATTGTGTGTGGCAGGTTCTCGGGTTCTCCTTGGAAACCAACGCAAGCTTTTTCGTGTTGGTAGTTAGAGTGGAATAGTTTTCATGTGCAGTTGATTTTCCTGTTTTAAAATAACATTACCACGGTGTGGGAGGGAATGCAAACTTACTGCCAGCGGGAAATCCTGTGTTCCTTCGGGAACTCCGTAGTTCAATTTAACTCAATGCAGTTAATTTATATAGTGCAAATTCACCACAAATGTCGTCTCGTGGGACTTTACGTAGAAATAATAGCTTCAATAACTCCAATCACAATTATTCAAAGTACTTAACAGTTCCCAAGAAAACCCTGCAGATTTCATCAAGTCAGTGACTTGCAGTATTTAAAATTTCAGACCCTTTCTGGACCGAATCTCCATTTACGGCACAATCCCCCAGCTTGACCAAAGCTTTTTTTTCCTTTTTCTTTTCCTTTTTTTTTCTTGCATGCTTTGCGACAAAAACTCCCACACACAATATGGCAACGACATTGACGTAAGGACCTGAACGCGCAAGAGATATTTCCTTTTTCTATGATTTTGTGTTTCCGACGGACTTGTTTTGAAAGCGTACCAATAAAACCCGGGCTGCACAGAGCATGGGGCAAGACGAGGTCAGACGTTTAGCAGGTAAAATGTCTTTATTAAGATCATGGTTTTTATTAACGTAACGCACTTTTTTAGCTGATTTTATAAGGTGCTTCATTGTCTACTTCCAATATGTAAATTGTGCTTGCTTGAGTGAAAAAGAAGACTTAGTATATATCTGCATCATTTCATAAAGTTAGTTGTGTAGTTTTTTAATGCATCTAATGTTTTCCATGCTTTTTCTTCTTTGGGTGTTTTTGTAGGTCAAATGAGCTAAGCAGATAGCCAATGTGGAGAGGCCTGCTGCTAAAGGGCACCACCTGTCTCCTGCAGGTGTCAGCCCAAAGCTTTCTCCATCAAAGACATGCTTCCCCCCAGTGTTTCAGACTTCTCACCCATAGGTCCGTCCACAAACTTCGAGAGACATCATGCATCCCGAGGCTTAGAAGTACAGACGTCTTCCAATCCCACAACCTGATCAGGAGTTATAAAAAGGACGCCAAGTCCACTGTAGAGTTCCCTCTGAGTCCCATCACGGTCACGGACATCAAGCAGTACTTGCGCTCCAAAGACATTCTCTTCCACGATGGCTACAGCTGCCTCCACATCCCAAGCATCTTCATCGACGCGTCCACGAGGAAGGACAGCTTCTCCCTGTTCATTGACAAAACCACGGGACAGTTTCTGTGCAAGGACACGCTGGTGGAGGGGAGCTGGGAGGACCTCCAGGACTGCCTGGAGGTGATGCAGAAGGACGAGCAGGACTCACTCAGCCCCCATGTGCTGCTGGGGTATCCGGAGAGCCTGGAGGAGCAGGAGGAGACGGAGAGGGAGCAGAGGGAAGTGCGGGAAATCTGGTCCAGCTCGTTGCCCTTCACAGATCTCCACGACGAGGAAGCTCAGCTGGTCAAAGCCATGTTCCGGGTAGGATTAAGGAGAACTTCCATTTTGTGTTTATGTGCATAGGATCATCACACTGTTCTCTGAAATGCTACAACTAAATCTGCATGCTGCAAGATTCTACAAAGTTGTTCCAAAATCTGAAAAAACAAACTTATTCCTGTTCACAGTCACACACTGCATATTGTCAAACATTAAACTTGTGAATTATGGTTACACTATATTTTGTAGGGCTTTATTTGTTCAGCAGATAGGATTTTTTAAATTATTATTTGCCAAGCTTCAACAATTTTATTGGCAGAGAAGTCAAATTGTCAAGTGTCATTTATTTAGTAGAAAGGTGACTTCTTAAAGAAGTCATTTTCCTTGGATTTAATTTAGGGGTATCGTTGTGATGGGGCTCAATACAAGTGTACACCACACCTTTCTGATTGGTGCTTGTATAAGACTCAGAAAACCACAAATTGCTTCTATTGCATTTCACAAACATGCACTTGATCGATCACATCAAATTCCTGTAAAACGTTTGAAGTTTCTAGGTGGAAATGTTCAAAAAGTTTGAATACTTTTGCAAGACACCATAATTGGTGAATTTAAACAAAGGTTTTAAAGTGTGTGTCACAGTAAAAAGAAAATCTGCATCTCTAACAACATGCTAGAGTTAATAATCTTTTGCGTAACGCGGACCTTTATTAACTGTTATCTGTACTGATTGTTAAAGCGCTTGTTCTGATTTACAATGTATATGACTTGATAGGACTACCTCACAAGCTCATCGATGTTTTACCTTTTCAGATCACAAAGATCTCCAATGCAACCTTGAAGAAGTTTGGAGTGAGGCTCTTTAAGCCCACCAAGAGTCTGGTTTTCCCCTGGTTTGGTGGTCCCGACTCCTCCTTGAAGGGGATCAAACTCCTGTCCGCCCAAACTACAGACGAAGAGAAAGTCACCTATAACGAAGCCACGGTTCCAAAGTGCAGCTCCTATTTCAACTTGTTCGGCCTCGCCCTAGTGAGCCGCATGGACTCGGAGGTGGTGGTGACAGGCTCCGAGTTGGACACTTTGGCCGTTAGCCAGGGCACCGGGCTCCCCAGCGTGGCTCTGCCCCGCGGGGTCAGCTGCCTTCCACCGGCCCTGCTGCCCTACCTGGAGCAGTTCAAGAGGGTGACGCTGTGGCTGGGGGGCGACATTCGCTCCTGGGAGGCATCGAAGCTCTTTTCGCGTAAGCTGGGCCTGCGGCGGTGCACCCTGGTGCGACCGGGGGAATTCCAGCCGTGTCCACTGGAGGCGCTCTCCCAGGGGAAACACTTGTCCCGCATTGTCAAAGCCTCCATCCCAGCGGCGCACAAGTCCATCGTCTCATTCAAGCAGCTCAGAGAGGACGTCTACGGAGAGCTGGTGAACACGGATCAGGTGGCTGGAGTTAAGTGGACCAGATTTCCGGAGCTCAACCGGATCTTGAAGGGACACAGAAAGGGAGAGCTCACAGTTTTCACAGGTACTAATCTGTCATTTGTCTACTTACTTTATTTAAAGCTGGTGCAGAAATAGTGGATAAAAATAAAAGGAAAGATGGTGTAGTGAAACATTTTTGAAGGAATTGTATCTATTTAAATGTAATTATGTTTCAGATCTGTGCGTTTTTCCTTCAAAGTAAACTGAACTGCTGCTTTATTATGTGGGCATAAAATGCTTTGTTTAAAGATATGAAATAGAAGTAGGAAAGGGTCCTGTCCAGTTTTCCATCAGTGTGTTTCCTCTGCAGGTCCAACTGGAAGCGGGAAGACCACCTTCATCAGCGAACTCGCCCTGGACCTCTGCATGCAGGGTGTCAACACGCTGTGGGGCAGCTTCGAGATAAACAACGTGCGTCTGGCTAAGATCATGCTGACGCAGTTCGCCATGCAGAGGCTGGAGGAGAACCTGGAGCAGTACGACTTCTGGGCTGACAGATTCGAGGAGCTGCCGCTTTACTTTATGACGTTCCACGGACAGCAGAACATCAAGTATGTTTGATTGAGGCTGTCAGCTTTTACCCGCCTCGACCTTCTCTTTGCATTTACTCATGTTTTTGCCGACGTGACCGCCGTTTTTAATCAGGAACTCTTCCGGGAACTTGTTTCTTGTTCAGGACAGTGCTGGACACCATGCAACACGCCGTCTACCTCTATGACATCAACCATGTCATCATTGATAACCTGCAGTTTATGATGGGTCAAGAAAACCTCTCAGTAGATAAGTGAGTAGAAGCATATATTTTTATTTACTGTCAAACAAAGCTCAATGTTCTGGCATGTAAGCAGGCAAATGCAAAACAACTGTTAGGCCTGTTGTGATAAATGATAAATCAATTAATCGGATGATAAAAAAAACCTATCGAGATCATTTTAATTATTGTCTTTATCGTCTCTTCCTGCCTTTTTTCCTTTATATTGATGACACTGAATGAAAAAAGGCTCAGCTCCTGTCCTCTCCACTGACCCTCCCTTCTTCATTTCCTTAGTCTAATGTCCAGCGCACATTACACTAGTTGTCGGCCCATTTTCAAACCCTGAGACACATTCGCTGACAGAAGTCCTAGGTATAACGGTTGGATCGGGTTCGTCGTGCCGTGTGGTGTCCAGCCACATGGGCACAATATAATGGTTACAAGTCCAGTTAACTAATTTTAAAATACTTCATAATCTGCACTCTTTTGTTTTAATGCAGTATTTATTTCCACTTTGGTTTTATGTTGTTTAGTTTTTATTCAAGTACGTTTTTTGTTAATGGAGACTGAGAATCCATTTTATTTTTGTTTTTGGTTGTTTTGTTTATTTAGTTTATCAGTTCCAGTGTTACATGTTATTTTGAAAATAAATATCAGGAAATCACATGTATTATTAGTCATTTCCATTAAATCAGTGTCAAGAGGTCTTGAAACAATATTATCGTTTATCGCAATAATTTCTTTAGGCAATTAATCGTCCAGCAATATTTGTTATCGTGACAGGCCTAACAACTGTTAATTTACGAAAACCTGTAGATTCATCTGGAACAGGTTTACTGAAACACACAAAACCACGACATTTCAGCTAACAGTCGCATCAGTAAGGTAACTGAAAGTCCTGCTGAAGGTAGACAAAACCCTTACCTGACCCATCTTTCTTAAGGTGGACCAATTGGCAAGTGGTCTACCTGCCACCACTGTGCTTGGCAGCTGTTAAACAATGTTCTTTGAGCACCTATTCCTTACAAAGTAGATTTGAAAATAACTGTGAATGAAAACATGCAAATGAATTTGCGATCCAGATTTGCCGTGCAGGACCACATCATCGGGGTGTTCAGGAAGTTTGCCACCAACAGCAGCTGCCACGTCACTCTGATCATTCATCCCAGGAAAGAGGAGGACGACAGGGAACTGCAGACTGCGTCCATCTTCGGCTCCGCTAAGGTATGTAATTAATTATTTTTTTTGTCCAATCTCTCCCATAAAAGGTCTGGTGGGGGATCTGTAGGGTCTTAAGTTGAATAAGGCCGGATAATTTATTACTATATCCCAAATTAAATTTACTCACATCTTGACATTTCCTCTACTAGTTTAGTGAAATAAAACTTGTAAGTGTGTCAAAGAAGAAATTTACTTTTTTTATGCTCTATTGGACTCACTTTGTTCAAATTGGTGTAAATTTAATTTACAGCAACATGCCGAAGCCGTGGTTTACCCAATGAGTAGGAAGAACAAGAAGTAGAGAACACATACTTGTGATGTCAAAAAGAAAAGACGTATGTGGCGCACGCGTCCTGACCTTTGACCTCTCTCCAGGCAAGCCAAGAGGCCGACAACGTCCTCATTCTGCAGGAGAAGAAGCTGGTGACTTGTCCTGGCCGCAGATCCCTGCAGGTCACCAAAAACCGCTTCGACGGAGACGTGGGCATCTTTCCCCTGGACTTCATCAAGTCTTCGCTCACCTTTTCAACGCCCATCAAGGGGAAGCTCAAGCTGAGGAAGGTCGCCGCCAAGCCGGAAAACGAGGAGGAGGTTCAGAGGAACGAGGTAACCGTGAAGAAGGATGAAGGGAAGAAGGAAAAAGCGACAAAAACTGCAAAGGCATCGCAAGCGGCTAAATGCCCTGCTAACAGAAACGAGAAAGCAAAGTAGTGATACGCAAAAGTGTTTTAGAGAAGGAAGTGAGCTCTCAAAACTTGACTAAGCTGAAAATATGTTCAGCGTTGTGCAAAAGTTTTGAGTCATCTCTTAATATTTTACATACTGTTTGTAATGGAGCTAAGACATGATCTGACTCCCTGATCTGTCCTACAACGTCTCTTCGTTCTCTGCGTTGAAACTCTAGAAAAGATGTCCATTATCATCTGACATCTTGATTTTCTGGTTTAATAAGATGCAAATTGTCAGATTATGGCATATGTCTGAAACACCTAAAATCAAGTCTCTCACAAAGTTTCATCATAACGTTTAACAAAAGTAAATGCTTCTTATGTAGATCACTCATGTGTAATGAATTTATATACGATGAGTTTCAAAGTTGGTTGTGAAGTTTGTCAGACTTCTGGGACTCGTTTCAATCCGATTTCCAGTCTTGGATTCCAGAAATTCCACCTATTGAGGACAATTCAAAGTCATTGTTTTCAGGCCATTGGAGGGATTTTATTATTTCTTTTGAAGTGTTCACTGCAAACGTGTAGTAGACATTTTACCTGTAGGCTTGTGTGGCACTCTTTATTTTAACTGGAGGATCACATTATGAGCGATCAACTACCTTAAATGTTATCATTCTCTGAAGTTACAGAAGATAATGCAAACAGTGTCATGTGTATCTAGTCAGTCGTAAGTTCAAGGAAAAATTTTAGTCAAAATTTGACTTTTGTTGCAGCGTTTAAAGCTTTTCATCCAAGTATTTAATTTACTGTGAAACTAAGATCCACTGTATTTTGTTTGGCACTACCAGTGTCTGCATTACCATAATGTGATCTCACTCTACTAATCTTTTTCATACACTTTGTATCATGATTTATTAATAAAGCTTTTTTCTACATAAAATCCCATTATTGATGTGCTTTTATCAATGGTCAGCAGGGGGCAGTGTGGGATAAATAAATAAATAAGCAGACTCCTTGTGCCTAAACTAGCAGCAGCAGCAGCAATGTTTTTCATAAAGGAGGAGGAATTTCCCTGAAGGTGTTTTATAGATAACTGCAGCATGACAAAGCACAAATGCGGGCATTAATTAGATTCTGCTTGCACTGCTTGCCCTTGAGCATTTAAATATTGGCAACTTTGATAAAGTTGCATATTACGCATGCGTAAAGATACACTTTGACAGGGTTAAGCACGCCTACCTGTCACTGTGTAGCATTAAACCCTTACTGCATCACGTTACGCAATCCATTATTTAGGATGACTTTTAATAAATGCACCGCTTTAAATCGTCTTCACATGAATATTTAATAGGTGAAATATACTGTCCTACCTTTGCTCAGCTGGTTTTGCTCGTAGATGAAATTAATTAGGTCTCATCACACTTGCATCAAACCAAATACATTCCACATTGATGTGAAGGCAAAAAAAGTGCATTTTGTATATCAAAGTTTTTAATGATTTATAATCTTGGTATCTGTGATGAATATGGAATATGGAAGATGTTAATCACGCAGGAATTTGATTCAGAAACTCAAACTTGTGCAATAGCGAGAAAACCTCTCAAGCAATATGAAATGTTGAGCAAAATCATCTAATCTGATTATTTTTCAGCTTTTTTTTTTTTTTTCAAATTCTACTTGGGTTCTTTCAGAATTGTGTAACCCCCAAACTTCAACTCAACTACTGGCAGCATAGAATTGTGTTTTTTTTTTGTTGTGGCTTCACAGTCCAAACAAAGGAAATTATATTTGGTTTATTCAGTTGTTGTATAATCCTCTGCTTTCATCTCACCCAATTATTCTCTTCAGCCACACCCTTTACATGTCCTTCATCACTTCATCCTTTAACCTTCTCTGTGGTTTTCCTCATTCCCTTCAACCTGGAAGCTATTTATTCAACATCCTATATGCATTATCTGCAGTGCTTTGCAAGCTATTACGCACCTTGAAAGTTAATATTTTTGTTAAATTACAGCCACAAATTTAAGAGTATTTTTTGGGGGGGGGAATTTTGTGACAAAGACCAACAAAATCTGATTTCTGTCTCGTTTTGATCGTATTTATCCTTATTTGGATCTGTTGTGTGATAGATGTCCAAGTATGACTGAATGAAGTCAACAACCAACAGGACTCTTTAGTATGTGGGGTAATGTGAACAGACAGAGGGTGGATTCAGACTCTTCCCGTCATGCACAGGCTTGAGCAGTTTTGCAGGGAGCTTGTCAAACAACTTGTTGCAAGTCATCCCTGAACGTTTCTGCGGCGTTGTTTGCCTTGGTGTGGACCAGCCGATGTTGGGGCCTCTCTGTCTGCTTCTAATTTCTTTTCTGGCTCCTTCCTTCCCAGAGTTTGAAGCCGGCGGCTCCAAACTCAGCCAACACAGACGATGTGGAACGATCACTGAGACGTTAACTGTAACGTTGTAAACCATGAGAAATACCCCTCTATGTTTTACACACATAAATCTTTGTGTATGACTGTGGATGGGTATAGTGATTCCTAGATTCTCTTTTTTTTTGTTAACTACTGCGGAAGCACACACAGCCTTTTGTACTGATTCAGGCCGTGTGCTGGATGGGTCTGTGTGTCCTCTTGACTTTGTGGGTGTGGGATATGGATTCATGGGTTTCTGAATGGGCCTCTGTGTTTTCAGGCATTACAGCATCGAGTTGATGGCAGCCCTGTCGCCTGAGTGCTCTTCTAGAGGCAAAAACTCACGGAAATCAGTACAAAACGCCACCAAGTAGCCGTGCCCTCTTTGCTGTTAGTCATTACTCATAGCATGAAATAAAGTTTCCTAAATGCTCTATCATAAAATGCCTTTGTCAAATTAGAGCTCTGGATAAGTTTGGTTTAATCTTTGCTTTGCATGCCTATCCAAATAGTTCCCATCTGGCGAGAAAAGCAGATGAAACAATTTGAGCAACGCAGCTTTTTAATCACGGGGGAGACAAATAGCGCGGAGACCAAAAGAATCCCACTTTATCAAATCCTTCGGGATGTGGTAATACAAAGCCGAGAGAAGATGCCTCATAAATCAGCTAAAAATCACGTCAAAACACACAAATAGTGTCTAGCAAATTAGGTTGTTGTTTTTTTGCAAGCTGCTTGCACACAAATGTAAGCCTTATATGGTATTATGCAAAGAACATAAGATGGAGATGAGGGCTGCTTTGAACTGTGTTGATGGTGGGACGCATGGATACATGCATGCATAGCTTTTCGCTTCATTAGCTACCCTTCATTTAGCCAGCTATATTTAACAAAGTCTGGAGGTAATTTAGGAATTTGCAATCAGTCAGTCGACTCTGGACTTTAATACAGAGTTCACACAAAGACATGGTTTCCTCTTTTATGTAATGACAGAAGGTATTTCTTATAAGGGTAGCAATAGAAAACACTGGAGCTACAGCAAAAAGTATGAAGGTACAAATTGCCAACCAATCTATAGAAGCATTTATACAAAAGAACTATAAGGTCCATTAACTTTATTAAATAGAAGTAAGTAGATTTTTTAAAAACCTTTTTTGGAGAATAATAAATATTTTCCAACTAAGAGTTACATTAAAATACATTCTTGTATCTTTATATTAAATTTGAAACTGGATATGTAATTTTCAATAAATACAGTTAAAACAGAAATATATATATATTTTCTTGTCAGTATGGGAAAAAATTGCAGGACTACTGACAGTCATGAGATATGATATGATATGATATAAAATATTACATATGATATGATTAAGTGCTTTATGATTATGAAAGATCTGCTTTGTAGCCAAACATTTTGTTGTGTTCTTGTATAAAGAAATATTTAATTCATGATGCTACATAAAAAAAAGTGTACACATGAGGCAGTTTTTAAACAAAAATGCACCTCTGTAAAATCTACTTAAATGTCAGTCAATATTTATACAGAATATCACAACATCAAAAGTCTTCAAGGCTTTTGATGCGGCAAATTTGCAAAAGATATCATCACTACTTTCAAAATTAAGCTGCAGCTCCCTCCATGCTTTTGATGCCTTTCTTGGGAGAAAAAAAATAATCATGCAATGTGATAAAGTATGACATACTGTAAATGACGCGACACCTGGCCATTCATTACGTGAATTCCCCTATGCGGTGATGGACCAAGTGATGAGCCTCAATTCAAGCCCACAGACAAATAAAAAAAAATTAATTTAAGAAAGCCTGACGATAAAATAGAAAACATGGAAGAACATCCAACATCACATAACTCAGCAGTGTTCATGCTGATGGAATACATTACTTTAACAAATTGTAAATCTAAAATCCTCAGAAAACCTCATTCCCATCACGACCACATGCATTTTGAGGTTTGTTTCTGTGTGGCTCTGGAGCGGCCTTGCTGCGCTGGAGACTTTCCAGAGGCCCTTTTTCAGACTCACACAGCTGATGCAAGTAGCTCTGCTACCCCTCCTCATGTCAGGACATGAGGGAGGTGGGTTTTTGCTCTGTCTCTCTCTCACGTGGCATCTGGCACGTTTGACCCACATTATGCCTTCTGCTGGGTGTATTAATAACCACATCCTCCTCTGTGTGCTCTTAGACCAGGACACAGCTCAGGTTTCAGGCTCATTATTTGAAGCTAATACGGTAATGTTGGTAATTAAAAAAAAAGCGAGGAAGAAGATATACCACAAGTTTTTTTTTCTGCTACTGGATGTCCTAATCTAAAGCTTTATGTGAAATTAGGATTATTCATCTGGCAATAACATTTTGGCTGCTGATGTGATGCTCTGTGATGCAGCGCCAGGGAAAAGTCTCAAACCACTCCTAATTTCCCCATCCCGTAAACTCTTGTAATCTCATAAAGTGATCATGAGCTATAAATCCTCAGACTTTCCGAAGATCGTTTAAAGTGTTCATTTAAACACCTGGCAAATTAAAAATGAGTCATCTAAATTAGGAGAAATTGGGGAACTTTGTTGCAAGCGGTGTATTGTGTTAAACAGCTTTATTGTCTGCAATTTTGAGTATGTAAAATAAAATGAACGTAAAACAACTATAAAAGACAACTGCAAGAATTAACTGGATTAAATGGACATTGACTCTTTTAATTTGAACATTCATGGGATGTAACAATTCCAGGAGGAAATGCTTTTGGACAATAAAATTTCGGAGAGACCTTGGAGTAAAGTAGTTAAAAGATGAGAAAGATCAAATCTGTGTTTCTGCAGACTACATCCTCCAATCAAACAAAAGGGAAAAAAATTAAAAGCAATTAGCATGAAGAAGTTCATAACTGTATTAATAAGTAGCTCTCAAGCAGATATTTTACATCTCTGTTCTGCTGTCACTGAGAAAAATACTGAGATTGAAGAACAAAAGTGAAATAGCAACAAAACGACGCCCATGATGGAATTGTAGGTCCTAAATTTGAAGCAATAGTTAAAATACATCACTGAAGAATTGTAGACTATTTCTATCAAGCCCCCATTTATTGAGGTTTTTTATGAAAAAAAAAAAAGGAATTGAACGCAACAAAAAGCTAGAACTGAAGGAATGATTTCCTTTTTGACAGTCACTGAAAAAAAGAACTGGAATCAAAATTATGGAGCTAAAACCATCTCATAATTCACAAATGCACTGTTTTAGCTCCATATGAGGATGCCGTGTCTTCATGGCTCATATGCTAAACTGTCATGCCGTGTTACACAATAACCGTGAGCTCCTCCAGCCACGCAGCTGTGCTGCAAACACCTGTCTCCTATGTGGACGAGACCATTAATGGAGTCATTGTTTTCTTAAACTTTTGTACATGCTGCAGTGTACTTCCACACAGATCGTACGCTGGGCTCAGTGTTTATTTTCTTTTTTTATGTCAAGCTGTGTCAGTGTCCTGAATAAAACCAGTGCATTTGCCATGTGTAATTTCCTTGTTTCGCTGAAAGTATCCTTTGTTCTGCATTGCTGCTAAATGAAGACTGAAGTAAAATAAATAGCTCTGCTAATGGGAGCTAACGCGGAAGTGATTTCGAGTCTCACCCAGTGCTACAATCGACAATTATATCGTTCCAAATTGCTGTCCTGTTTAAAACTCCTTCTTATTCTCCTCTGTCTATCCAGCCGCCGCTGTGGACACCATGTGCTCATATTAAACTGTCATGTGGAATTAGACATGGACCCTGATTCGCCCCAGCCACACAGCTGTGCCGCAAACACCTGCCATCTCCGTTTGCTCAGCTAACCGTGTCCTGCCTGGAAAAGGGTTTTGAGGGACATTGTCATATCCAGGGTTTATAAGACTGAAATCTGGCCAACTAGAGAGCTGAGATGCTTAATCTTCTCTGTCACTGTTAAAGGAAGCCCTAAAGAAATAGGAAAGTATTGGAGTCCTTCATAAGCTGGAATGCTTTGAAATAAGAGGGCAGGTGGGTTGACAATCAAAGCTTATAGAGGGAAAGAGGTGTGAACGTTGGGTCGGCCTTACTGCTTTTGAGCGAGTGGTTAGAATTGGTGTCCTGTACGTCTGGGCACAAGTGAAGCACACCTGGCAGGACTCCAGCTCCTCACATCGAGCCTCTTTTAATTCACTCTGAAGGCGAGAAAAGAAAGAAAAAAAGAAAAGAAAAACAAGAGACAGGGACAGCTAACCAGGCGTACACTTCACACCCGGGCCAAAGAAAACTGCTATTCACTCTCAAATTAGCCGTCTCCACGGCCACCTATAAACGAGGCCCCTCTCTGTCTAATCTGCACACACCAACCGTCTGCTTCGCGAGCTCCTGGACGCAGAAAACCACAGCGGTTAATTGAAGAATTATCAGCGCAAGCACGGTTAGTTAAGCTCATTATCAGTTTGCTGTCGTCCATCACGCCAGGCCCAGGCCACGCAGGAGTTCCGTTCCAGTGCCATCATCATTTTTAATTTTTTTTTCCAAAATCTCTTTCTTTCTTACTGTTTATTCAATGTCACAAGTTGTTTTTATTTTGTTTTTTAATTATGTAAAGCACCTTGAAATGCCTTGCTGCTGAAATGTGCTATGCAAATAAAATATGATTGATTGATTTGATTGATTGATCTACACAAAAATGTTTCTTTTTTTTAGCTCAGCTAAGAAATGCATGTCATCAACGCACATTTTACAGAGGCTGTGGTTTACAAAAAGGATATTATTGGCTTGTGAGAACTGAAATTAGTGCATGGTCCAGTATTGGACAGCTGAGATCATCCTTTGGCTTCTCAAAGCTTTAGACAACAACAGAAGCTGAATTATTGCTTTGGAAAAAAAAAAAAGTCAGACAGGAGCCAGAAAAGATTGCTGCCCTAATATATTGATATATCAAGTGGCAGATGCTGATTATTAAATTGCAGATGGAGTTATTTAATTGCAAATTATAAAATCAAAGATTAAAGAAAACAAAAGAAAGGGGCCACCTGCTGATTGTTACTGGCTGGGGATCCATGTAAAACCTGCCTCTAGGAATTCCTAGACAAGTAAAAAAAAAACACATGTTCTCTTTCAGACGATGTAAAACTCTTTATTGTCTGATTTTACCGCTTTCATAGCAATATAATTTGTCAATCTGATGTCATTTTAACCTTCTGGTTGAGTATTTTACTTGGAATAAAGATATTCAGTTTCACTAGGGGGAGAAAAAGCACCAAACATGTTTGAACTTCTGTAAAATAAGTGACTTTCCAAAGGCAAGTGGCAGAAAAGTTCCTTTCAGTGATCAACTGAGATGTATTAGTCGTTGACCTTTGGAGTCAAACTGTTATGATTGGACAGTGTTAGATGGAGCTGGATTCAGTATAGTTCAATACCTGCTTGTCAAAGTGGCTTGAGATGGAGTTTGTTGTGAAGCAGCACCGTGTAATTACATTGAAACGAACAGAACAATGGGACACTGACACCTGCTCTACCTGGCTTTCCATAACATTGCAACTCAACTCCTGACAGACACAAGCAATCGAGACCACATTTTCTGCATTTCTTGGCTTCTTTGCCCCGGATCTCTGCTTAGGTTTACCGTTTGAAAACAAGAAACAAATCGTCTTTGTCCTGGAGCCACGGGCAAAGGTTTGCTGCCTTTATATTTTCTTTTCTTTTCTATGAAAGGTTCTCCTGGCCCTGTGTCAGAAATCATTTATTCATTAGTAGCGCACTCTTTTTAACATGATTTTCCATCAATTCAGAGTAGCTTCCTATTCCCCAAAGAAGAAAAGCAAACCCATTAACACGATGCAGCCACCACCATGTTTTCTCAAAGGGATGGTGTGTGAACTGCAATGCCTGTTTTGTGCCACATATGGTGGCGTTTTTGCATGCAGAGCAAGTTTTATTTAAAGTTGACAGAGTAAAATGGGCTGAATGGGAACGCACGCCACTCTTTTCTGATTTTCTTTTCAGAAAAACATGGGAAAACTTTGTTCCTTTCCTTTCACTTCACATTTCTGTACTGCTTCTGTAAAATTAAATATTAATAAAGCAAACTGTTAGAGGCTGTGATGAGATGGCATACAAATTCATTCTCAAGGCATCGTGCATGAACAGCATCCTGGCTACAGGAAGTGATGTCTGGTCTGGAGAAGATAAAAGCCACTACTGTATCTAACTTTAGCGTTATTCACCACACTTCCAAAATAATGCGAAGACTCAGACTCAGTAACAATTGCTGATTCCATTGTTACACTAATAAGAGTAGTTAGGCTGATTTATTGTGTTGATTTGTATTTTCATTCATTTCCCCCCCCCACTTTCGTAGATCTCGCGTTTGGTCAAGTGTTTGTTTTATGTGGTTCTAAACAATTAGAACCACATAAACCCTTCATTTGACTTTGAATGTTGTTTTGGAGCCACAACAGGCGAAAAATGTCAAATCATACAGTTCACAGACTGCAAAATGATAGACTCAACTAGCCAGCTGGCAGTTCACACCTGTCAGCCAATTAAACCTGTGAGGAAAGAGCAAAGGTTAACATGACCACAAAGTAAACTTGGTGTCGATGGCAAAGACACCATTTAAAAAAATTTAACTAAATCTTTGTGTTCAAACTTTTTTTTTTTACTTTCTGTCTTTGTGTAAACTTGTGTTGCATTTTGTTTTTGTCTTTTCTAACATTTTTCTAAACAGTGCTCTGTGTGGTAAAATTCCTCTGCTCTCAAAATATGCAGAGAGAGAAAGAGAACAATGGATGTACTGTTGGAATCTTTCCAGTCACTGAACAAAAGCGGAATAACAACGCTGGTTTGGAAAACTGAACTTTGCTGTCTGCGGATGTTCCTGTTCTTTAACTTCTGTTTGGTAAATGTCACATAGTGTGTGTGTGCGTGTGTGTGTGTGTGTGTGTGTGAAGTGCTTTTATCAAGCGCTTCAGCTGGAACTGAAAAACCTGGTGAATTTTATAAGCAGCTTGCTGGTCTCACTTCCTTACTGTAAGGTGGTGAAACAAAACTTTGCATTTAAGTGACTTTAGTGTCCAAAAATGAAAATTCATTGGTGTTTTATAGGGCAATCAAACACAAAGTAGCTCAAGGATGATGAAGAAATGATACTTGGGTTTAAAAGCTTTCTAAACAACAAAACAAATCTGAAAAAAACTTATCTCTACCCTCAGTGTTGTGCAGCCTCTGAAATGTTCTAATCTTTAAATTGAGATTTTCAGATTTTCATTTGTAAGAATAAACCCAGGAAACCGTTTATATTTTGCGAGGGACTAAACATGAAGAGGATCCTGGATACTTTTGCTGACGAGAAACTGAACTATTTATCAATTACATTAATCTAAACAGTTCAAAACAGATGCGGAAGATCTGGGATGGAAATATTCAAATGGATTTAACTTTTGATATGATCACAAGTTGAAGTGAAGTCAGTTTTCTCTAATATTAGTTAGCGGTTCACCATCTTTTCAACTTCTGATTCACAACAGCACAGTAAAAACTAACAGTCCCCTTAAGTTTAATTCACCAATTTTACCTCTTAAACTACAATTGTCAGGAGTTTTTTTTAAAACACGGAACATAAGTTCAAGAGTTTTCCTATGTCTTTCTTCTAATTTTATTGTTTCTAAGTTAAAAGACTTCAAATTTATTACACAGAAAATAAACTCATGACCCCATCAGTAGGTTGAGTATGCAAGCATTTCTACATAGGAATGACACCAACAGCAAAAACTGCAAATACACCGCTTTTATCTATTTCTTCTGTTATTTTTTCCTTTCTATTTATTGCGCAAATACACTTTGCACTTAATTATTTGTGTTATAAGTGACAAAAGGTTCATGGTTTTATACTAAAATGTAAGCTTGTGAGTCAATACAAAGTGTAGAGTTGTACAACAGAAGTAGACTTTGATGCAAATACTTTTAGAAGAGAAATATAAAACAGAAAAAAGATGAAGAGGGATTAAACTTTAAAGCCTTGGTGCTGGTGTTCGTCTTAAAGTGCTTTAAATGATCAAGACTATTTCTTCACCCCTCCATAGTCTTTGTAGTCCTATTGCCCAATTTCTGAGAGACCAGAATTATCCTTTAATCTTATTCCCATGAACAGAGAGCATGCATTCAGTTCAAAAACCTGCCTGTTTTTGGTTAATGTCTACTTTGACTTTTTCCCATTTTTCTCCTAATTAACAGCTGCCGCTCTCTTTTGATTTACCAGCCAATCAAAAAAATTAAAACATGGACGACAACCTGTTGTACAAGGTTTTTTTTTATTGTTCTTCACTTTTGCTCCCAACCTTGTAACAAGATCAATATAAATCAGAGTGACAGGTCATCGTTCCAGTAGCTGTAAATTTTAGCTGCTGACTCCTTGGTGAGCATCTGCTTTGCCTCTTAGAATCCAAGTCCTTATTGGAGTTTTGAGTCTCACACTTATAAATTAGTTCAACTCTTTCTTTGCTCTAGCTGGTCAAACCATGCTTTATTTTCCTTCCCATCTTTAAAACGCAAACACGGACTGTCGACGACGAGAGAAGTGCGTGACTGTAAATATCACATTGTCTAAAGCGAATCCAAACGACTCAAATGGGAATAATAAACGTGCATAAAAGCTTTTAATGCCACACCTGGGGGGGGGGGGGGGGGGGCACGAAATTTGATTTAACGACTTACCCACTTGAACGTGTTTAATTAAAAAAAATTGAAAGTTATGCGTATTCACATTAAGGA
>CAEGAF010104690.1:0-26988 GCA_903067075.1 Micropoecilia bifurca
TTTTACTTAAGTACATTTTTGACTGTGTATTTGTACTTTTACTTAAGTACATTTTTTGAGTACTTTCTCCACCACTGCCTAATAGCAATGCATCATCAAAAAACACATAGGTTTGTTGTTCTCTGTCTTTTGTGGGGGGAAAAAGACAACATCTGCTAAGATACAGTTAACTTGTGGTTTGGTGGTCCAAGTTTTGAGTGTCACAATATTAAATACATCCTCTGAAAGCATCCTGTCTGACATCTGCTAATATATATAGAGGTCTGTGTCACCTAATTATGACAGAAAACATATCAAACCAGATGGAAAGCTCCCAAGAGGAGTGAGGGGAGCCCTTTTTAACTCCATTATCGCACACACACTCTCTCCCTCTCACACACACGCATAATTACACATCAACCCGAGACATAAGCAGCTTGTAGAAAACACAGAAACTAGTTCTTAGATTTCCAGTGGTGCCCCAGGGGCAGGAGGCCCATGATGGATCAGACATTGATTTGATTTGAAGTGAATGTGAAAGCTGCCGTCGTTGCCCTCTGCCAGAGAGGTGAACCACGATTGAGCAATGGCTGTCTGGAGGGTTCACTCAGGAAACTGTAAGTGGACAGGCTGGACCCGCTGCTAACAATCACCTTTTGTACAAATCGGCTGGAAATGAATTGCTGATTCACAGAGAGGAACAGAAAAAACGGGATTCCTTCTGCCAGCTGTTTCGCCATCGCGACATTATCTCTGACCTGCTGCTAAAATCTGTTTCTCCTGCAGTTTCCATGGCAGTAAATAAATAGAAACGATTTTAGAGTTGCTTCATGGGCGATGGAGACCAACCTACCTGTGATTCTTCTGTTTACACAAGAAGAAATAACGTGTTATGTGGCGCCATTCATTTCCTACTCATGTGAATGAATCACAGTTTCAGAGGGAGTTTCAAATTACATTCAGATGAAAGAAAAGTTCTGTGTCTATGCAGACAGATCTCTATTTATCCAATGTTTATGCTTATGACGGAGTACCAGGCTGTTCTAGATAAAAGAAAAACAAAATAACTACCCACACAGGAGTAAATTTCTGCCAAAAACTTCACGGATTTTGACATTAATTTCACATATTCACAAGGAAAAACTCTGAAAACTTTCAATGTTGTCATAAATTTGCAAGAAAAATGTACAATTACTAAGATTACTCTTGGATTGAAGTGGTAAATTTAAGAGCATACATTTAATCATTTTAGCATGGATGGTTTTTCACACACAAATCTGTTAGTTTCAATTAAGAGTTAGTTTTCAACATCAGAGAATATGATGTTGAATATGAATATGAAGTTTTTCTTGTACATATGTGAAATTTACCTCTTGGGGTTTTTGGCACAAATTTATAGCCAATTCTGTTTTCTTTTATCTACAATGCTCTGTCATAGTTACCGCACAAAGTATTAAGGTCAAATAAATCACTGTTCCTGTGCCTAATCAGTTTAACTGAGGTATGGACTAGGCCACTGAAACACATTTCATTCTATTTTTACTTGTGTTGCTGTTCCAAAGATTATTCTTCTGTTTCATGGCACAGTTTCATGTGAAGTATCCAGTTAGTGAAGTTGCAATTGATTTGACTCTAGAATACTTCCTTATAAAAGGGGATTCTTCATTAACCCAGAACTGGGCAAAAACCAAATAGTTTTTTTTAACCCAGACATTTTTAGGGTGCCCTATTTTAAGATTGAGTTGAATTTCTCGTTTCTGACAAATCAAATGTAACAAAAATCTCTGACATATTGCAGGAAAACCCCTGTGGTGCCCAGGAAGCAACGTGATTGCACCTGCTATTTCTGTGAAATTCAATGCAGAAAAGAAAAGAAGAAAAAAGGAAGAAAAAACAAAACAAGAATTAAGTTTCACTGAAGCCGTAACACAAAAGCAGCAGCACCACTGCAGAATGGAAACATAAAAACAGAACTTCAATAGGAGATGTGAAGTGGGGAGATTCCCAGGTAATTGTATGCAGTAAACACTTCAAAACACACAAACCTGCATGCAACTGGTAAAATGTGACAAGCAGCGAAGCAGCACACACTTGCTGCTCTCTTTGTCATCCAGATGTTATTGATGATAACCCAGAAGCTTTGTTGACACTCCTGATAATGACACATTCTGCCACCTGCCTGGGGTCTGTCCTCTCTGGTCACTGCAGCTCAAAGCAAATCCAAGTGTCTCACAGCTCGACAGATAATAATCAGTCTAAACATTACAGGCTACAGGAGCCACTTCCCACCTGAGGCCTGAAAAACCTGTCTGTCCGGAGAGTGGTCACACTTTATCACTTCCTGCGTTGACCTAGTGTGGGTAACTCATGCAGACGTTTCGTGTTTTCCTCCGAACAGACTTCTAGTGGTTGAGAAGATGCCTTGCAAAGCGCGTATATCACTTAAACATCCCCCATTTTGTTGCATGACAATATTTTATCAAGGTTTTATGTCACAGACCAACACAAATTATTGTATAATTAATAACAGTAAAGAATGGGATGGATGACTTTTAAAACAAACCTTGTGGGTGTGTCTTTTGTGGCAGCCATCTTGAGACCCCGCTGGATAGGAAGCCCACCTCAAACTCAGCTCTTTTATAGAGCTGGAGTTTGATTGATTGGCGTTTAAAGTAATAAAACAAATAAAATGATTTGTAAAATACCTAAATGTTTGCCTGATAATGCGTTACTGAGAAGTAATTGTCAGTGTTTACATTGTGTACATTGAAAGTTAGCTTTGTTTCCTTTTTTCCCCTCTCTGAGGTGATTGGTTGATGTAATTTGAAAAGGCGGGGCTTAAGCAGGATATAGGTGAATGTAGCAGGAGGTTTGACCGGAGGGCTGCCATTTCTTAAATCTGCTGTTTTGCACCAATCTTAATAAACCAACTTTGTTTACGGTCAGGATAGACTGAAGGGTGGAAAATCTCAGTTTCTCCTCTGAAAATGTAATTAATTTGTCAAAACAGAAAACACAGCCATCACCTCAACGAACAGGCTAGACAAGGCGGGTATGATTCAAAGAAGCAGCTAAGACACCCATAGTGACTCTGGAGTCAAGTCAAGTCAAGTTTATTTGTATAGCACATTTCAGGGACAATGCAGGTCAAAGTGCTTAATGTCATACAAACATCACAGTCATCAGTTATGAAGCAAGAGGAACTGCAGAACTTCAGAGATCAGGACAGTTATTCATTGTGTTCTCTGCAAATCGTCCGTAGAAAAACATCAAGACTGTTGAATTGCTGACAGATAACCAAAAAGAAGACCAGTTTGAAGTTCCCTTCAAGTCAAGTAAGGAACAAATCTAGCTAGTGAAGGAAGTGGGTTAGATGAGTCCTCCATGACAAACTGACACATCACCCTAAACCAGGGGTGGGAAATCCTGGTCCTCAAGGGCCAGTGTCCTGCAAGATGCTCCCTGGTCCAACACACCTGAATCCAACAGCTGAATCACCTCCTAAGTGCAGTCAGGTTCTCCAGAGTCCTGCTAATGACCTCATTATTTGACTCAGGTGGGTTGAAGTAGATATGCATCTAAAGGTTGCAGGAGTCCAGCCCTCCAGGCCTGGAGTTGCCCACCCCTGGTCTAAACACACCATGTGTGGAGTAAAACGAGGAGGTGGGTCAGCATTGTGAAGCTGTTTTTCAGCAGGACAGGACAGATGGTCAGAGATGATGGGAAGACAAAAGCAGCTAATTACAGGTCAGTTGTGAATCAACTGACCTGATTGGCAGCATTGGCCTACTTCCACTGCTGCCTTAACCCTGCAAATCACTTGAGACCTGAAGGTTCAACTTCAGGCAGAACAATGAGGCTCAGATAAATCAGATAAGAAGAAACTAAGAAGCTCCTGTTACTTTTCTATTAGTTTTATTCTCATATGAAGCAAATTAAATAAGTTTACATTTAACAAATGTTCCATTTCTTTGCACCTTCCAGTCATGCCCTACTTGCTATTCTCTCAGATACAATCCCATTAAATACACTGAAGTTCGTGTTTGGAGGTTAATATTTTGTGAATCCTTTTGAAAACAAAGTAAAAATGGAAGCAGGTTGCATTGTTTCTGTCCTGACTGATTGGCCTTTCTGTGGGGAATTAAGTGCTTTTGCTTTGCTAAAACACTGACCAGTGCCCAACGCGCATCCTGCCATAAACAACTCCAAGGTAAAACAATCAGAGCCAGAGGACTGGAGACTTCCACACGCATTATTTTCTCCATGTCTTCGTTTACACAAAAACACAATAATCCTCACAGATTTAGAGCCATCGGGGGAAGGAGAGCGGGGGGATGGGGGGCGGCGCGCTCTATCAGCCGGAGGGATCTGCAATCTTTGCAACCTTTAGAGAAGTTAAGAATTCCCAATTGTGCAGGGAAAATAAACCTGAAGGCAGCAGCACAAAGGGGAGGTTGGTCTCAAGCGAGCGCCTCAAGGATTCAGTCGGAGAGTTGCTATCAGAGGGCTGAGGGAGCCTTGGTTTGCTGTACAGGCTTGTGTGTTTTTACTTGTTTTTTTATTCATCTGCAAACGGTACTACCAGTTTAGCTCCATGCAAGCCTGAGTACGTAACTGAAACGTTTGGCTACTGTCTAAGAGCTTCTTTTGTTTTCATCTGGAAAGCACAGAGGAGAAAACACTCACCAAAACAATGAGTGTACCTGTGCAGGCTCCAGGTAAAACAAAAAGTTGGCTCATATCCTCAAGCGTTTGACATTCACGAGAGGCTCCAGCCTGATCGGCAGACTGTGACTAACCGTCTGACTCATAAACTGTGAGTGAAAGCAGAAAAACAAAATTTCGTGTTGTACCACCAACCGCTACGACCTGGAGACCACAGGAAGGAGAAAATAAAACGACTATTTGTTCTTGGTTTGGCTGCAGGCAGTCAGCAGAGACGGTGTCATCTTTCAGTCAGGGAGGCACAGCAGAGGCGGCGGCGCATCCCTCTGGCTCCGGCTTGATGCATGTCCCTCTGCCTGCGCTTTGTTCCGGTCCGGTGCCGGACACTCGCTCCAGACCGCAGCTTCGTGTCACAACAAAAACACGGTCACATGTGTGCGTCCAGTTTTCCATCACTGTCTTTAAATAATAAATGAAACGTGTCCTGCTGTGTTGAGCGGCGCAATCGTTCAGCAAACTGCCACAGGCTTTTATGAGCGCAGGGGTTAATGCAGACTGTTTAAAAGAATCAATTGGCACTTCTTTATTTGTGCTAGGATTTCTCCAATTGGCCAAGAAACCATTCCAAACAGTAAGTTTACAAGAAACCAAGTGAAGTGACTTTTATTATCAATCCATTTATACCAGGAGTACCAAATGCAGGCCATTTGTGCAGCAGACGTGCCTGTGAACAAACGTCTGTAACTCCTCAGGATGCAACCATCAAAAGCTTCGGTGAGTCTGGAAAAGTGGAGGTAATTGTGTGGAACATCACAACCTACCCTCAAGCTTTATTTATCAAAGTATGTAACACTATTGCATTATTATCTACAAACGGCAACACGTTATGTAAACTGATAATGTTCCTCAACAATTACAGCTAGTATTAGAGAAGTAAATGTGGATGATAGGGTTGTACGTACTTATTTTTATTACTTGCCACACATTTATGGGTGAGTCAAACCGAGTGTCTCTCCAAAGTTTTCACTTCTGTGTTAAAGATCCAGGTTCTTTCTATCTTTTTTTTTTACTAATAATGAAGGCAAAAACGACGTCGATCTTCTGTTGACGTTCCTCACCTTGACATGGTTGAATCTATGTTATTCACTACAGATGTTTTACAAATCCAGCAGATTGTGAGATGTACTGCTCACTACACTTTACAGGTGAGCCCACATTTTGTCTGTGGAACTTTAGTCATTATTTTATTTGATATAGGATTCAAAAAAAAACATCTTCAACTTTCCAGCAGACACTCGAAGGTTTGACTGGCATTCAGAACGGTTCATAATTTATTCCCTCTTGCCAAAATGTTTAATTCCATTTAGAGAAAAATTTGGTTCCATCCAACCGAGGCACTTTCTTGTTGTTACAGGTTGAGCACATCAAGTTCTCCACATAAATTCCTGCAGCTCCTTCATTATTGTCAGGCTTCTGGTTGCCTCATGAACCTGTTCCATGTTTAAGTCAATTACAAAAAAAACCCCAGATATTTTTCATGTGCGTAAAATTTTTTTTAGCAGTTTCATGAATTTGTAAATGTTCAAAATATTAAGTATAACACAACCAAGACAAAAATAAACCTGGAAGGATGCTAAATAAATTTGCATAGGTCACTATTTATGGCATGGAAAGCAGCCGTAGTTCTAAAAACATAAAATCCTATTCATGATTTTTAATTAATGTGAGCTAAAAGTAAAAACTGCGATCGCAGTGGTAGGTTTGTGTCAAGAGAAAGTCTGGATGGCAGCAGATTGTTGCCTTCTTCTCTTTGGTCATTTGACTCTGGATGGAAAGCCTATCTGCTCTCATCTGGTCTATTGTCCCGTTATCTCAGATAATCGGGGCTGAGCTGGGCCCCTGTTCTGGTCTTTGAACCGCACACACACACACACCAGATGGAGGACCCGCCACCTGCAGAGCCACTGAAAGACTCACCAAGGTCTCCTGTCCCAACAGGTTGCTCTCCAAGAAACAAAAATTCAATCAACAAGCTTTTACAAAAAAAATAACTTAAATGCTTTAATTTGCACATTGATGCACTGAGGTATAGTGGCAGTTACATTTTTAAAAAAAAGTAAAATAGGAGGTTCATAAATTAACATCTGAACTGTCATGCAAATGAAGGAATTCAAAGAGGCCGATTTGCATTGTTTTTGTCTAATTACTGTTCAGCTGCCACAAATGAACTCCCTGATCCACAGGAGGCCATTCGGCCAGAGTTAAAATATTGTCGCAAGATAAAAACCACAATGGAGACGTTGGTGTAAAGGAAAAGCAACTCTGATTGCATTTATCATGGGCTCATAGAAAACACCCTTCCTCTGCAACAACTGGCTGCCTTTCTCAAGCAGCCTTGTGACTTGTCTTGGATTTATGCCACACGTGGGATCTGTTTCTCCACTCACTGCTCGAGGGCATTGTCACCCTTTTCAGTGTTGTTTTTTTTATTGGTTCATGCCCTTGTGTCTCAGTCTGCATGGACTCCATGTCGGAACAGGCAGCGGAAGGATTCGGGTTAATCAGCGTGAAAAAGTTCAGTGTGGTAAAAATAAAAAAATAAAAAAAGCCGCCTTTCATTTGTCCCCCAGTGATGATGACAGACCAACAGTGTGTGTAAGCTTGTTAGTACCCAGCAGGAATGATAAAGCCACCTGAGCGTGACAGTTTTGTGAAATCAATATTTGAAACTGAATTAGATATTTGAGGTTTCATCAGTAAAATCCACTGACAAGGTTACTCCAAAGTTTCACAGTTTTGTCCAGACGGTGGTGATCACAGCATTCTGCTAATGGCAAAGAGCAGCTTAGTGCAGCAGGGCGATAGAATAAAAATAGAACAAAACAAACCTTTAATATGAGAGCTTTTATGCAGAGGGAATTATTTATTTTTAGCTTAAATAATTATTTTTGAAAACTCACTGGTATCATATCTATGTGCAGCTATAACAATTTCTCCAGAATAAAATGAACTGATATTAGGAACTTTTCATAATGCATCCTTAACTTCATGTACGTATTATGTGGCAGAAGTTACTTTCTCTGAGCTATTCGTCAAAATTAGAAAGACATGAGCACATTAAGGTTTATCTCCACACAAGGATTGACATAAACTTGTTTCTTTTTTTTATAAAACAATGTCATAAACAAGTCAAGCAAGTCTCATAAGACAAAAAAAAGTAAATGAGTTTTAAAAAATATTAATATTTTCTCAATAACATTTAATTTAAGAAAGTTAGGCTGATGAACTCAGTCTTGGAGGTTGGGAAAACCTCCCAGTTTGGCATAAACTTGTCCATAAAGTTAGAGCAATAATTAAAAACTGAAACTGTGACAAACAACCACTGATGAAAAGAAAAACACCTCCAAACCTCTCAATGTTAATGCGGTAAAGAGTGACATCTTGGGGGAGCACCAAGTCTCCATTACCACCATTAAAGGATGTTTACATGCCAATGGGTTGTTTGGGAGGGACATCAGGAAAAAGCCTATTCTGTCCCATCACAGACTTAAAAGAGTTGAGCTTTTAATGGAACTCCACTGGGACTTAAACTGGTGTTTTAGTCAGATGAGTTTAAGATTGTGCTGTTTAGTGAAAACATTCTGGGTGCAATTACTGCAAAGCAAAAACACCTCATGGACACTGTTAAGTACAGAGGATCTGTGATGCTGTGGGGCTTTTTCTCTTGAAAAAATATTGAGTTAGGCAAAGAATTTGGTCTGAACAAAACAAAAATGCTTCACCAGAGCTAAAGCAAACTTTCTTCCATGGCCGAGTCAGACAATAGATCTAAATCCTTTGGTAAACATGTAGGGTGAGGCGAGAGAAGACGGCCTCGAGCTCACAGGATGGGCTAAGGAGAAAGAATGCACAAACCTGCATTTCACACTCAATTCACCAAAGTACTCTGAACTTGACTGGAAGGGTCAAAAACAAAGTGTTTAAATAGGCCAATAACACAGAAAAGTAGGAAGTTTAAATGGGTGAAGTCCAAAGATAAGAGGCTAGCTTTGTCCTTAAAAGTGGCTCCATTGTTCAAATCCAAACACTTTCTTTGAACACAAAAATAGATGACTGGCATTCCGGATGCTTTTACATTTTTTGCATTTTTTTTTTTTCCTGCCTACTTTGATAATAACTAATATCTCTTTTTTGCAAACCGAACCACATCCTTTGCGAGTAACAGCTCCTACAAGTCACTCAGAGGTAGAGCAACCCTCCGAGTGAGTTTACAGTCTCCTAAAAAGAACATAAAAGTTGCGTTCTTCTTTTTCTTTTTAATCTAACTCACTGAGGCTTGAGGTGTCGTGTCTTTGAACAAGACAAAACCCAAACAAAGGCGCCAAGCATGTGAAGGATGGCTCTCAAATTGGCCTCCAGCCACCAAACGTGCACACAAACACACCACAGCCAACCTTCTGCCTTGAAAGAACGACCACACAGACAGAAAGAAACAACAGCGAGGCAGCACAACATTGTCTGATGAATAGATAAAGAAGATAAGCATTCCAATTGAATAATGAACAAAGTATGCATGAAGGTGCAGGGTTGCATTCAGATCCTTTAAAGTAATTGGGAAACAGCAGCGTTCACGCGCCAGCTTAACAGGATTGTGGAGGCTACAGCATATAAATTATGCCCAAAACAGATTCTGTACATGACTCAGACTGTGTGAATATTAACATAATAATACGAGGTTAACCATACTGATAGAACAACAAACAGAGACGTTCCTGAGTACAAACATTAAAAAAACCGTCTCTCACTGTTTATGATGAATATGCAAGTCTCCTTTGCACGCACTGAGCCAAAATGCAAACATGCTTTTCAGAGTCCAGACATGAGATTAAAGGTTTTTTGAGTCAAATCTTTCAGTGCTTTTGTGGCCAACGCCCAAAAATCAGCCTGACTGACAAACCCTGGATATCATTCCCTGTTTTCTGATTTTTAAAAACGCCATAAAGTGATATTTGAGCCGAGCTATCATTATGAGAAATGATCCCGTGTCGACTTGCAGGGATGAGTTGGAACCGGAGAGGTAGTGTTGTTGGCTGAGCAGCTCGGCTCATTCTTCTCTTTATCTCACCGGCACGCTGCTGCCTCGTTTCAATAGCCATTCTTCACCAGAGAGAGGCCTTCGCGGTCATTCACACTTGTCCCGATCTGTATTCTAAGTAGCTCGCGGATCTTTTGTATTCCAGGCCGATCGCAATCTGACTTCTGATGCTGACGCGGGGGGGGCAGTAGGGAACCTCCTGGAGACAAAATGAATGCCTTTTACCTCTTGAAGCGTGAGATTTGTTGTAATGCAGCCAAATGATGTGTGCATATCGAGCTAAGAGGTGATGAGAAAAATAGCAAAAGAATACAATTTTTGGTCTTTATGTTGTTAAATTATGCCTAAATGTGAAGAAAAAAATTATATTAAATATCACCTGATATGAGAAAAGAAACAAGCATCTGTCACCGAGCCATTTTTCACCCTACAACTGAATTAAGGAAACCAAAGACCCCGTTTTGGGGTTTTTTTTTTAGAGTTTTGACAGTTTACAAAACAATCCAGGTTTTGTTGGAGTTTCTCTCATTTTAAATAGCATGAGAAAATGAAACCCTTCAGTGATGAAAGCAATTTGAACAATGTAAATAGAGAAAAGCTGCATGTATTTTTGATTAAATGTCAGTGTCGTGCTTGCAGTCAGATAATGTAGAAACTGCCTGCCTCTTGAGTAGAGCTGATAAGAGCATCATAGCCATACAGAGGCCTTTCTTTGACAGTTTCTTCTCCACAGGAGTGCAGCTGCAGGTACATCTGAAGGACGACATGCTCAGGATTAATCCAGCTCTGTTTGTAAACTTCGGCACACTGAATTCAGTCCTTTATCTCTATGTTATTACATATATGTCTTAATTGCTGCACATTCTTATACTATAAAGTCATAATTGTTTACTTCCACTTCAAATACATACAGATCTTCTCATTTCTGTCATTTATGAACTGTCTGGGTTTTTTTTACAGCAACTCAACTGACTCTCAAACTGTCAACACAAGAACCACTGTTGACACTTGGGGTGACTTTAGTTGTACTCAGGAAGTGTTGGCATCAATTTTTTTGCAAGATTAAACTGAATAACTTTACTATTGTAGAGAAAAAAAGCACTAACAACGTAGTTTCTGACTTCAAAACTTATATTTGGGAATAATCTGAAGTACAACTTAACAATGTTTTGGATTCCAGACTGAAAAACTACTGGTATTTTCTAATTAACGTGATCAAGCTCTAAAGTGGAGTATCTTTCTCTTAAATCAGTTGTCACCTCAAAGGAAAACACAGAGAATGACCCAAAATTAATTATTTTTGTTTTACTCCCCCAGACCTGTAGTCGGCGCCTCCTCTCAGAGTTAATGGTAAACACAACAGGACTGTTGTAATTCATCCGTGTTCTCTTTTCAGTCAAATAGCACAGAGTACACTCCATGTAATTATGACCTTTCTAAGTGTTGGTGCTTGAAAACTTTGGTGTTTACCGAGGTGCGATTCTAACCCTGCAAACCATGTTCGAACAGAAAGTGAGAAAAACCTCTGAAGTTTTAGGGGATTTTAGACACAGCATCAGGGGAAACTGAAAGTGTTGGAACTTTCATCAGCCAAATGATTTAAAGTCATATGATGAAGAAATATGACATAGGTCATAGTGAGCTGGAGTCTTTATTTGTTTTAAGGAAACACAGTCAGTGATGTCCATTTTCATTTGATAGCCGGATTTTTTTTTACAAATCAGCAAGAACAACAGCCTTTTCTCCCTGGAACTTCCCCATTTGTATCTGTGAATTTCTCACAATAAAACAGTGGAGAGCCCAGCTTCAGCTTTACAGCTTTTTTAAGATCCACTGCATCTCTAATAGAGTCGGTTATCACAGATAAACCTCCCACGAACCATTTATCTGTGACATATGTTTTCAGTGCTGCTCTCTCCGATATGAAAACAGTCATTATCTGTCTCTTATATCTAATCCCCTACCTAAAGCAGATGCGAGTACATATTTGCAATCTCTCTTTGGGACAAGTCAGATGTGTCAGAGGAAATCAATGGTGCAGATCAAGTCCCTGGATCTGTCATTGCTCTCATATATCAAAGACTCAAGTAGGATATTCGGTTTCAAGCAACCGTCAGCCCCTGTGTGTCAGACAGAGGAGGGCGGGGAGTTTCGTGTGGCCTCGCCATGCCACCACTGCTCTAACTGAACCCCGTAGAGCATGAATGCTCAGCACACCGAGTCCCGAAAGGAACCCACACGTCACTGGGCGTGTGGCACTTTTCACATCCACTCTGGACTCAGACATAACACCAGTTGAGAAGTGACAGAATGTGGAATCCTCATGTGATGAAAACTGTCATCAGACATGGATGAAGTGGCTAGTAGTAGAGAGGGAATGTATATTTGGAAAGGACCCCAAAAGCCGTAACATAAGCCTTCACTTCAGGCAGAGATGATGCATGCTTGGGCCTGCAGAGATGAGGCCTGAGAAGCATTTGTAGTCTTTAAATTGCTGTGATTTGCATAAAACTTTCCAAAAGGGGCTTTGTTGACTGACGGGCTCCACCATTTCTCTTCACCGCTTCTTTTAAAAGTGACTGTAGGATTCTTTAAAACTGTGCAAAAGTTTTGCAAGTTTTGACGTTTAGTCATCGTAAAGTGATCACGTGTGTTTTGTGCTTGACTGTATTAACAAAAAAAGGAATGTCCTGAAAATAAAACTCAGCAGTTTGCTGTATCTGGTCAAATATTGGGCTGAATCATGAATATCTGTTTGATTCCCATAAAGCATACAGCTCTGGAAAAATATTAAGAGACGATTTAAATGATCAGTTTCTCTGATTTTACTTTTTATAGGTCTATGTTTGAGTTAAATGAACATTGTTCTTTTATTCTATGAACTACTGACAACATGTCTCTGAAATTCCAAGCACAAATTTAGTATTTATTTGCCGAAAATGAGAAATGGTCAAAATAACAAAAAAGATGCAGCGCTTTCAGACCTCAAATAAAACAAGATTATATTCATTTAGAAACAACAATACTAATGTTTTAACTCAAGAAGAGTTCAGAAATCAATGTTTGGTTTAATAATCATGTGGTTTAACAGGGTTCAGTGCCGTGGGCTCTTCAATTTTCATTTTTTTCTAGAGCTGTATGTTCTGTACCTCAGTAAATTTACCACATATTATTTCAACAGAAAGTTGTTCCCAATTTAGCCCATAAAGATCAAATTTAAACAAATGTCATCTTAAAATATAGGGGAATAAAGATAGCAAGTTACTCTTTTTCTATTCACTATAAAAGTTCAAATTATTTACGAAATGCAACATGCTTATGTCCAAATTTGATAACTTGGCCAAAATATAAATTTTGCCTAAGAATGGGAGGTAGTTTTGCAAAGGCAACAGAGGATTCTTAAGAAGATTTTAAACAATAACTTCAGTGGAGACGTTTTATATGTGAATAAAACTGCTCTTTTATTCTGAAGAGCAGTTAGACTACTACATGTAATTCAAGTGTTTTCCAAGTGTTTTCCAAGTGATCATGTGCTCTGCTAAAAGGTGTAAAACTGAAGTTGATTTTAGCTGCGAATTTAATTAATATGCGGTGTTGAGTTTGTTGTCGGAGACCTTCCTGTTTTCAACAATGTGGCTTAGGTGAGACCAGTTTGGTCAATCAGTTACCGTGACTACATGGAAAAATGAGCAGGTTTTGGTACTTTTGACTGTGTGGCCAGGTGCTAAGTTCTGCTAGAAAAATAAAATCTGCAATGCTTGTCAGCACTGAGATTTGGATCTGGATTTGATTAAACATGGAGCACAAAAACATAAAATGACAGCTCAACAAGTAAACATCTACTCTGGAAACTTCACACAGGATCTTAAGCAACTTGTGAATCTCTTCATTCTTCAGATTTTCAAACTTTGAATTATAAAGAAAATAATACATTTACAACAGTGTGGTTTATTTTTCTCCTTAACCCAAGTAAGAGGCTTTTAATGTTGTCTCTTTCTAAAAAGTGGCATTACTAAAGAAATGCAGTTGCATCCCTTGTCCTGGATTCAGTGAAGCAAGGACTAAAGCTGGTAATGAAATCTTTCTAAGAGTTAGCTCATGCACCTTTATGACCTACTTTTTCCTTCCCTTCAATTTTCAATATTCTTGAATATAACACTGTGTCTCTTTATCAACCATCCGTTGATATATAAAATCTAATAATACATAGTTGTGATAAACATACAGTGAAAAACTTTGCAGGTATACATAAATAGTAAAAGGAAATCCTACATTTATATGTCCGTGTAGAAATATGTTCTGTACAAAACTATGGAGATTCCTGCAAGGAACAGTGGGAATAGAAAGAATTAATCAGGTTTGTTGGGAGCCGTACTGGTCCCAGCTGCTGGGAGGCTCTTTGATTTTATGCCATGTCCTCCTTGTGGAGGGTATAAGTCACTGTCTGCTGATAAAATCTCCCCTCAGTGCAAATAACATAACAGCAAAAAAAGAAGAAAAAAAACATAAAATATAGGATAAGTAAACATTCAAATATCCATAATTTAGTTTTAATAATTTTTTTCAGTGATTTCATTTTTTTTTTTAGTTTTACTTTTATTCAGGTCTTGAATCCCTTTTTGCTTTTCATCTAGCAACGCCCCTGTCTGGGGGCCGTTATTTTTAACGCTTTAACGTCTTTTTTCGCAGACAGAGAAGTTTGACATGTTCCGCCTTTATCGCATGCGGAGTGTTTTAGGGTTTTATAGTGACGCTGTTTTTGGAGACCCGGTCCGCGGCTCAGCCCCGCCTCCACATCCTCCTCCTCCCCTGGGAGGCGGACTGTGGGGGGGGGACGGCTGACTGTGCCTACTTAATGGGGTTGGTCCGCTCACAGATCAACACATCTAATCACCTCGCTAAACGCGAAAACACACGGTGCCTGTTGACAAAACTTTTCATTATCGGAGAAAGCTAAAAACATGGGAGAGGTGAGTCTTGTTGTTTTCCTTAATTGGTAGAAATGTTGTTTCCCTTTTTGCTGCACGGTGATTCCTGTATTAATTAGTGTTAATTCTAAACGTGATTTACGACTCTTACTCCCCGCCCCCCCCCCCTTTTATTCTTAAAGTTAAGATGGATGTTGTGGTTAAAAACCTAGTTTGTAAACAATTTCATTTAAAAAAAAAACATTTTATTTTCATTTTAGGAGGACTATACGTTTGACTATTCTGATAACAACACCTACAACATCTCCGAGGAGTTTGCAGAGCTTGACCTATTCATCCCGGAGCCATGTGGTCAGTTACTCAGCAACAACTTCAACAAGGTCTTCCTCCCCACGGTTTATGGAATAATATTCATCCTCGGGATTGTCGGCAACGGACTGGTCATTGCCGTCATGGGCTACCAGAAGAAGGTCAAAACGATGACAGACAAGTACCGGGTCCACCTCTCTGTGGCTGACCTGCTGTTCGTCCTCACGCTGCCCTTCTGGGCCGTGGACGCAGCCAAGACGTGGTACTTTGGAGGCTTCCTCTGCGTTTCGGTGCACGTGATCTACACGCTGAACCTGTACAGCAGCGTCCTCATCCTGGCCTTCATCAGCTTGGACAGGTACTTGGCGATTGTCCATGCCACCAACAGCCAGGCCAAAAGGAAGCTGCTGGCCAACAAAGTGATCTACGTTGCAGTGTGGCTGCCGGCTGCCATCCTGACCGTGCCTGACCTGGTGTTTGCCCGGGTCCAGGATGTAAAGTCCTCCAACTACTTGTTCATGGAGGACAGCATGGAGAGCGCCGATTCCAGAACTATCTGTCAGCGCATCTACCCTGCGGCAAGCAGCCTGATTTGGACGGTGGTTTTCCGCTTCCAGCACATCCTGGTGGGCTTCGTCCTGCCCGGACTGGTCATCCTCATCTGCTACTGCATCATCATCTCCAAGCTCTCGCAAGGCGCCAAGGGCCAGGTGCTGAAGAAGAAAGCTCTGAAGACCACAGTGATCCTCATCATTTGCTTCTTCGGATGCTGGCTGCCCTACTGCGCCGGCATCCTTTTGGACACCCTTACCATGCTGGACGTCGTGAGTTCTTCCTGTCAGCTGCAGCAGGCGGTGGAGACGTGGATCTCCATCACCGAAGCATTGGCCTACTTCCACTGCTGCCTTAACCCCATCCTGTATGCCTTCCTGGGGGTGAAGTTCAATAAAACTGCCAGGAGCACGCTCACAAATAGCAGCAAATCAAGCCAGAAAGCGACTCTCATGGCCAAAAAGCGCGGGCAGATTTCTTCTGTGTCCACAGAGTCCGAGTCTTCCAGCGTTTTATCGAGTTAACCGGCCGTTACTGTTGGGAGTTCTTGACTTTACACTCTCAGGAGAGACTTAAAAAAACTAAGCTTTATTTTAAAGAACTTACTACATTTTGTACACTTGTAAAAAAAAAAAAAAAAAAAGAGTTTTTTGTTTGTTTTTTTATACTTGGTTGAGTTGAAAACTGCAGTTGTGTGTGTTTGGTTACATTTGTTTCCAATTGTTCATCTTCTGAAGTAGCATTGTGTCCTGGTCAGTACCGATTTCCCATTCGAGATCCATTATCTGTATTATTTCTCACGGACTGTGATGCTCCACCATGGATCTTATTTGTTGTCCTCCACTGGTAGCTGCTTTTGCAAACCTTGTACATAGTTCTGTTTGTAGCATTTTTGTGTGTGTGTGTGTCGCACTTAAGTTGCGTGAATAAGTGGAAGCTATAATTTATTGCTGTCGTTTACACTGGGCTTATGCTTGATTTAAGAAAGTTGCTTTTTGTACTTGTTTTTACTGTAAAAATAAAAGTGTTTTGTACTTTCCATGACTGTTGTGTGATGAGGGGGTTTTACCAACCCTCCCCTTTGGGGAGTTTGTGGGCGAGTAGTGGTGTGGGGGGTAGAAAGTCTCCTAGCAAATGTCACCACCTGAACTGGCCTGAAATGCAGAAGGACTGCAAAGACAGACCCTGTAATTGCAGGAACATCTGTGCACTTTACATCTTAACCAGACAGTGACACAAAAGCTGATCTCTTGGAAGAAATCTCTTGGAATTAGCATCCATATGGCTCCTAAACAAAGCAATTAGCATGTTAAGTTTTCCTTCTGACTCAGTTTCTTTCTTTCCCAGTTTGCAAGATATACTGCCTCCTTTATGTTTGGCTTGTAAACAAGCAATATTCTCATTCACCTCATTGAAAGGGTCATTGGGTCAGTTTAACCATTGAATGGATCACAAAAACTGAAATAAATGTATTCAGTAGATGCAAATAGACTGGCATTGTCTTTCATGAGGGGTTTTGTGATAGGTCATTAGCATGAATTTGCTTCAACAAGAAAACAGCAACATTTGACCTTAAAATTGCCTCTTTTTGGACGTTTATCCACATTAATCTCTTTTAACTGATATATGTTATAAATGTAATCAGCACTGAACTGGTGACAAAGACTGATGTTTAAGTTGGGAGACCAAAGGAAGCGGACAACAATTGATGTCAAGGAGAATGAAGCCATCAAATGTCCTCTGTATAATACCACAGCCCTGGCATTCACTCTAAACTCCCGTGGAGATACATTTCCATATCTTTACGTGGAGAGGAATAAAGTGTGAAGTGCTTCCATTAAGTCAAAGGGTTACTGCCTGTTTTGGTGCAGTGAAACAGTTTAAAACAAGAGGAGCTTTTCAAAGTTGGGAATGTAGCCAAATGAGCCTCATTTAGCATAAGGCCTCCTCCTGTGCAGAGAGATCTGCCTCACTTGTATCGCTTCAGTTGCATTTATGCTTTATAGATGAGAGAAAGTTAAACTCCCAGCCTGGAAAAAAAAACAGATTTTACAGTTTAAATTAATACAGCAACTGCTGTGGGGGGAATACATCTCACAAAAGTATTCATGTAACTTAAATTATTTCATATTTTGTTCTGTTACAACAAACTTTGTCTACAATAAAAATCTGAAAAGTTTGGCATGTATTTTTATTCAACCACCTTCTGCTTTAAGTACGGCTGTAAGTTTTGCAGTTTGTCCTCAGCATGAGTCCTAAGCTGAACTTTCCTGACCACATTCAAAGCACTACAGACCATAAAACACGGTGGTGGTGGTGGTGGTGGTGGTAACATACTGGGTTTATACTAGAGGCAAGAAAAAAGAGATACGAGTTCTGTTCTCAGCTTAACACAATACATGTAGTGGATACAAAAGAAGGAAGGTCTCTTTTCACATGAGACCAAAGTTGAACCTCATGGCAGCATCATGCATCATGTGTTTGTCCTCGGCATGGAGAGGGAGTTGATATAGGCTGCAAAAGACTTTAAACTGAATCAGAGGTTCACTTTCCAGCAGCAAAACAACCTCCCAAAATATGTCCAGAGTTCTAATGAAATAGTGCAGATGAAAGGATGTTCTTGTCTTAGAATGGCCCAGTCAAAGTATCAACTGACAGGATGTGCAAGACTTTGATATTGATATTCATGGATCCTCTCCCACCTAATCTGGCTGAGCTTGAGCTTTTCCAAAGAAGAATGAAAAAAAATGAATGATTAACTCAGGGGAACTGAATACAGATGCACACAACACATTTTAGACTTTTATTGCAGTTTATTGACTTTATTGCAGAGTTTTGCACTGTATTCAATTTAGGGACATCAGAATAAAAATGACTTACTATGTACTCTTTGCTTTTAAAAGTTTTGTTAATAAAATCATTATCAAATATGTCCAACCTAGTGTTGGTCTGTCACATACAATCCAAATAAAACGCACTGAAGTCTGTCTGTCAAACTGTAATGAATTAAAATGATAAAAGTAAGAAGATGGATGGATTCTGCTTCTCTACAAACTGACTTTGGTCCCCAGTGAAGTGCTTAAATTTTAGATAGGTAATCTTGTTAGGAATTCACATATTGGGTACATGAATGTTCCCTTCATTATTAAAGCTTTCATTCTCTCTGTGTAATGGCAAACTACAATATTCAACATCACACATCTCTAGCGCCTCCTTCAAAGGAGCAGTTTAGGAAGCGTCTCCCTTCTATAATGTAAAGGATCCAAGAGAAAATGCACAAAACTGGTGATAAATTTGAATGTTTTAAACCGACATTTGATGAGTCAAATATTTCCCTGCAGGAAGGTCAGTATCCTGGGTTAAAGGCTAAAGTTGTTGGAGAGAGCAGGAAATTGCTCCTTCTGCTGATTCATTAATCTCTACACCTCCATATCAGCACCTTTAAACGTGGATTCCGTAAAATTACTCAGCCTTACTTAGCTGTTAATGTTGGGCACTGTAAAAACAGAAAAGTACAGCTTAGCAGACGCTAGCTTAAAAGAACAACAAATAGCCCGAGCTCCTTTTGTGCAGTGACACGCTCCGCAAAGGTTACAATGTTTTAGGGAGGAAAGTGAACGACAGGAAGCCTGTTTCCTGCATCAGGAGCTCCTGTGGCCAGCAGCCTGAGAAAAGCTTTGAAGACACCCCCGCTGAATTCAAACCACCGTCACTCGCTGTGCCGGTCCGCTCCTGCAAAGGTCACTGGATACCTGTGAGCACTTAGAGCACTCAAGCAAAGGTGTGAATGTGCAGTTGAATTTTACACTTTCTGTGAGAGTAAAGCAGCCCCCACATGCTAATTACCTGCTGTTAGTTGTTTATATGACCTGTATTTCACATGGACCGATTTATCTATGTCATATAATGAAGTGTAGTTAAAAAAGTGTTTTACATGGTACTAAAGTCTTTCAAAATTATCACTGCTGCATGTGACATAAGTATGTTTTCTGAAGCCACTAATTAACTGTGGCATCAGTGTAGAAGGTAAAAAAACAATCTACAAAGTCTAACCCCCAGCCCACAAAACAGAAGAAGAACCCCAAGATAAGACCACCAGCTAACCAGAAATTCAACGCTGCAGCTCCTAATGCCTTATATAGATTGGGGAAAGATTTATCACTAAGGTTCAGATGACAGCAGGTGTCTTTTATTTAAAAATAGCATGTTTAATAAAAGGACACACTTTCCATGGTTGTTTCAAAAAAGTCATTTATGATATTTTGGATTGGAATGTATTTAAATGATTTGAAGTGAGCTGCGTTGCACTGCAGTGGTTTACTAGGACAGTCATATCCATTGAACTTTACATTTACATGTGGCAGCAGTATTTTATCTGGATCTTAGCAGATAGATCGAGACAAAGTAGCACATATGAGTTCTTTGTCTCAAAGAACTCATATGGAAGCTGCTCAAAACTACCCGGAAGCAAGATGGAGATAAGGAAGCAAGAAGGAATTAAAACTTATTAGATACATAAAAAACAAAAATAAAAACTGGGACAAGGATTCACCTTTTCGTAGGACAAGAAGACAAAAAAAATTTAGTCAAAACCAAAAGATATTCTGCAAATCTGGGCATTAGATGACTTAATTTCTGCAATTTAGTTTGATGGTAAAATTATTTGCTGCTTTGAAGTTCTGCACAGTCTGAGGAAATTACCTCACACTCATTTCCCTTCAGATGTTTGATGTATTTTGTCTGCTCCGGACAGTCGCTAATAAGGCGGAACTACAGTCTGTGACTCGTTTCCAGCCGGAACTGTGCTCGGTCAAAACAGCTCCTTCCTTCCTTAACCCGTCCATGCTGTGAACAGTTGATGCGGTATTTCTTACCCTAGCAAACAGTTGTAAAAACATTTGATCCCAACTTTCCAAGAATAAAATTGGACATGACGAAAGAAGAAGTAAACGGGTAAGAGCGCTGTGAATGTAGCGTTTGCTGTAGCACAGCTCTCAGAGCGGCATTTTGAACTCACCACCGTGCTAACAAGGCTAGAAGCTAACTTGCAGCGAATTGCATCAGCAATCACTCATTTCAGTTTGATAAAGTTTAATTTAGCAGTTTATTGAAATTGACGGAAGACGACAAACGACAAAGCACGAAAAACGACAAGATGTCAACATGCCACGGTTTATACATGCACGTAAAAGCAGGATATTTTCCTGCCACAAACTAATGAAACTGACAGTTGATATGTTGATATGACTTATCCTCTGCTGTTTTCAACACAAAGTTAATCGTTGTGCTAAAACTTGAAAAAAAATTAAAAAGTATCAAAAAAGTATTTACAATTTGTGACAATTTTTGGACTTTCAACAGTAAAATGTACGTTATTACAAGAAACGACTGTTGATTCTAATTACTTCTTTTCCAATAAAACTTATTCGTTTAATAAGAAAAAATCTCGTATAATGTGTTCATCGTGTGCTTTTTTAATTGTAGCGTACACAAAACTTACCATTATCTAATTATGGCAACAATAGTGATTGTAGTCGCTCCCAATTGTGTCACTGTTTTATTATTATTATTTTTACGTAACATTTGCGCCACCTTGCTTGAAGTTTATAGTCTTGGGCATTTAGATTGTCGTTAGAGATCTTCATGTCGTTAGACATGAAGGTCGCATTGCTAATAATGAACGTTTTATGGCTTGTCACCAGATATTTGATAGATATTTCATCTAGGCAATTTGTTTTATATATTTCTGGTGATTTGAGATTCATAAGACTTTGGAGCTCTGTGAAAAAGCTTAAAAACTCAATTTAATTCACGTCAGTGGATCTAGGTTTAAAATCCCATATCTATCATAATTTTGATATGATTGAATTGCTATTTATTTTTCAGAAATTTTAAAAGCACATATTACATTAGTGTTTTTTTGTTGTTTTTTTAAACATGGCCTTACAGACTATTAGGGATTTAGGAAAAGCAAGCATGGACCAAATCTTAAAAATTTGGCCTTTGCTGAGCCTCTGGTGAGTGACTGAAAACAGGCCTGATTAAAAAAAATGGTATTTTTTTCCTGTTTAAGGTATAAACATGCAGCACTGCTTAGAAGACAGAGCTACATACTCAGCTCTAGTAATGAATAGGTGACATTTTTTCTTACGTATATAAAGTACTTGCGTATTTTTGATCAGTTATTGAGGTAGTTCAATCAGAAATATAATTTAATTTTGTTGCATTATATTAGAAAAATACAAAACATTGAACTTCTGTTGAGCAGCTCCGTTTGTGGACATCCAAACATGTAAAAGCTACTTGTTAGCTCAACAGCAATCACTCAGATTCAGACTTTACTCTAAAGTAAACTTTTAGATTTAACTTAATTTTAATGGAAATGGCTCTCATTATGTTTGACTTTAGCTTTGTGAACTTTGCTCAAAGATTGATGCCATTTTGTTTTATATTTAACTATTCACCACCTTTTGTTGTTGTTTAAATTGGTTGAGTTTTCATTTGTTTAATAGTTGAGTCCTTCTGTGAGCACAATATGAACCTTCAGAATCAGATCACTTCTTGAAAATCAAAACCACAATAAAACAACATTTTAGGATGTTGCATATTACTACTGCTGTGTCAGAACCATTATGTATTACAGGCATCCAGATACTGAAGATTAGTTTCAGGTTTTGTAGAGGGAGAACTTGGATTGTTGGCTTTGCTGTTAAAGCAGTGGCATCAATGGCACGTTAGACAATAGAGCAAGTGCAACAGGGATCTGATTCCTCCCTTGGAAGTCATAATATGTTGCTGTTTTTGACTTTTGTTTGGGCTTTATTGCTATTCATAGCTCCTTGTTATTTCCTGATCTCACAGGCTTCCTTCAGGTCGAGACTCCGGGTGTTTTGGGAAACCAAGCAGCTGCTATTGATGCACCTGCAGATTTAGAAATTAATTATGAGTTAATAGACAAGTCCAAAGTTCAAACAGTTTGTGATCTGTTGCTTTATAGTGGCTTAATTTTTTTTACAGAATTTTGTTCTTAGAGATTATTGGGCTGATATTATTCAGGATAAAAACAGAGAGAGGTTATTCCAAAGCATGTTTATCCATAACCCCAGCATATTTGATTAGGATTTGATGTGATTTTTTTTGTATGTGAGCTTTGAGTTGATTGACTTGAAGAAGTGCTGCTGGACCTGGTGAAATGGGTCTCCACCCACTACATCAGCAGAATCCATAGTTTTATTCAAACCGTGAGATCGGACCAAAACTCCATTAACTCTTATTGTTTCATAGTTGTTGTTACAGTTTAAAAGCCACTTACTGTGTGCAAACATATAAGAATATATTCTACCAAAGATGTTGGCCCAACTGTAGAGAATAATTTATGCTTTCATGGCCATTGAGCTCTGAAAATTGATTAAAATCAGTTTAATCCCTGAAGAAAATGCAGAGAACTTTAATAAATAAAGCCTTCGAGTTGAGTCTTAAAACATCAGCTGCAGCGTGTTTTCTCCATTCAGACACATCAACACAATCAACTCAATCCAAGTCAGCACTTCTGTGAAGTTATGAAAGCTTTAATTGATATGTCAGGACATGAACACTGTGAAATATTCTAATTGATTTCTATTGTAGTTTCTGGAAAAGGTTCCTGGCCTTGAAATGCACCTTCAAAATCTTCAAAGCACCTGAACAAAAACATCTCTGCATGTGTTAAAAGGCAGATGCTCTGTATTTGTGTACATTTGTGGTAATTTTGGATTTTGTCATGTCACAATTTGTTATCCTGTTTATACTGTTAATTGTAGGTAAATTTCACTAAGAGCTCAAGTGAAGAGTTTTTAATCCGGTAAATAAAGACGCGTTTATGTTATTTTAAAGGGACAATCCGCGTTCTGTACAAACAGCTACAGAATTAGAGATAGTCAGTCTGTCTACACTCTCCTCAGAGCTGCAGTGTTTATCTACGTAATCTTACTTTCTGACATCTCAATCTTCAAGCTCTCTCCCATCCATTCATCTCAACTCCAGCTGTTTTGTTTGGAAGAACAATAGGATTAAAGGGAGTTCAGACTTTAAAGCTGGAGGTGGTGATGGCGCAGAATTAATTTTCCCAGGCGCTCAACTACTTCCTCGTGGGATGCGGGAGAAATAGGAGGTGGAAGTTGACTTTCATGTTTATGTTGTGTCTTTCTTCCTGTTTCAGTGCAACGGAGGAGGAGCAGCAGGCTCAGTCAAAGAAAGCCCTAAAGAAGCAGCAGAAGGAAGCAGAGAAAGCTGCAAAGAAGGCTGAGAAACAGGCCAAGCTGGTCAGTGTTATTGCAGTTTTTTTCTGTTTTGATGTCTCACATCCGCTGAAAACCTTTACAGCTGTTGACGATGTGACGTGCTGTTCTGGTGGGCATTGTTGGCCCAGCAGGGTTGGTGAGCCAACAGGGGGTTGGACTCCATTGTTCAAGTATTCCTGTCATTTCAGTCTTGTTTATGTCCACACAAAGTGTTTTCTTACTGAATCATCCCCACATCCTACATGGTAAGGCTCATAGTTATTAAAGCACTTTTGCGTTTCTGACAGGTGGATTATGGAGATATTTTTTGGATCAATTTAATCACATAACTAAGAATAAGAACAGTTTCTGCAAAGTACATAGATTTTTGTTCACACATTTCTGTAACATGATGAGGAACAATTTCTTTGCCAATTTCAAAAGCAAAGATGAACTAAATAATTTTCAAACTGAAGGTTTAGATTGTGTGAAATTAATTACACATCCCTAACGGTTGTATTGCGTATTATTCAAACTAAGGTCTATTTCCTGTAGGTAAAAATGAAGCACAAACAAAATAACATAAGAACACCCAACAGTTTAGGATCTACTCCCATATTCACACATTTATCAGCTCAGAACCACCTTAGCAAAACGAGCAGAGTTACTTGTGGCCTAATCGTGGTCTGGATGTTGCTGTGCCATGTCTTTGTGAACAGGTCTGAGTCTCTTGACTTGTGAATCTCGTTGTTTTATTTCTCAGGGGGCATTTTGACCGCCCAAAGGACATCATGCTTCAAGAGGTGGTGGCTTATCTGCCCTCTCTGGTCACTCCAAAACAGAATTGGATACAAAAGTTACTGTGTGATTCTGGGTGTCCTTGAGGTGTTTTGGGAAAACAGAGGTTTTTTTTTTTCAGAAACTTTATGCAGAAATAAGTAAAAAATAACAAACTGTGCAATGTAGCAAAATTTCTCTCCCCTGAGTTCTGATAAAGTTGTTGGGCTTCATCCAAACCTGATTGGGCTTCACCTGCAGCTCAGGGAATGATACTGAGCTGCACAATTTATCGCAAATATGTCATCATCAGGATACCAGTATATGCAATCCTCATATCACAAAGGATTGTTTGGAGTGCAGTAATTCCTGGCTTATTTAGTCCAAGTGCTACAACCTCTCAAGTGTCATATTTAGCAAGTTGGGCATCAGCAGAGGCTAACAGTGTTTATGAAGCGTTGGAATCAGGGATGAGAACGAGAGGAAAAAACAAAATTGTCATACATTACAACTGATAATACTATTGCAATACTTAATCAGTATTATCGTCAATGCAATAGTTATTTTTTTTAATATTGAACAGCCTTATAGGCCTGAGCAACGTTTCATAGAGGATTTCAGGAGATGTGTGGCATTGTTTAAACTTCTGAAGTTTTCAACACACATCCATCTTATTGAATAAAAATCAGGTTTAGATTTCAGAGTGAATCACATTAACTACTATTTAAAGTAAAGTTATTTAAAAAGCTCTATTACTAAAATTCTAAATGGAAAAAAAAATCTTTCATAAAAAATACAGCAGCTCAAAGTCTACAGGAGTTTGTCCTGTAGACTGTGGGTTGGCGGGTGAAACTCTTACTCTGTTATTGTGTCCTTCACTTTTATAAGATTCTGCTGTGGCTACAGTGTAGCTTACCTCCATCAGCATGTGAATGGATAAAAGAATATCAAAAGTGTGATATGCTTGAGTCCTCTGGTCTAGATAAAACACTATACAAGTACAGACCATTTACTTAACATGTATTCACAAACATTCAGACAAACTAGTCTCATGGTCAATAATTAGAATGATTTCAGTGCAGAATAAGAAAGTGTCTGGCCTAGGGCTGTGTAATAATATCAGTTTTGCGATATATATATATATATATATCGATATTTTCTTTCCTAAAAAAAAAATTGATATTCATCCGCAAGTATCGTAACATCCAACTGTCACCTTGCTCACTCACTGCTTGCTTCGCCAGGAGAGTGATTAGGTCATCAGGCTTAGAGTGATTCCTTCAGATGTTAAGTGTCAAGGTTAAAAAGTATCAAACTATTCAGAGCAGGTACTTGGTTCACTTTGTTTACTGTAAGCTACAGTTTGTACTGTTTCAATTAAAGAAACATGTTTTCTCACCACCACTTTGATTCATTTTGTCCAGCTGTTGACTTAAGTCTGTGTCCAACCAGAGCCAGGTATTGTGTAGTTGGAGCTTTTAATCATTTTTTAGTTAAATTAATTTAATCCAACTTTATAACAGTCACAAAATGTCAAAAAAATCACTCTGTCCCTCTAAAATCTTTCAGAATATTGCTAAAGTGTATTGAATTGAATCGTTTGCCGAATATCACAATATACATTGTATCATGAGCAGAATATTGTGCATCGTATCGTGAGATTATTGTATCACTACAGACCTAGACTGGCCAGCTGTAAGAGAATCATGAAGTAAGGTTCCGAAAGAGAACTATAAAATGTGTTTAAAAAGTCATATGTAAATGTTTGTGGTCATGTAAACAGACCTTATGTCCATTCACATGTGGACTTGTCTGCAGAATATAAATATCCTGGCTCCTTATCTTCTACCAAAGGCCTCTTACGTATAACTTCTTAAATTATAATACACACCTTTGGTGGCTTTTCTCTTTTATATACTTGTAAGTAGAGGTGTGCGGATCGATTGGTCACCGATCACAATCGGGCCGATTTTCGTGAATCATCGGTGATCTGCGATCATTGGCTCTGTTGCCGATACCGATCACCTGCATCTCATTTCTCAGCCTGTCTGTCCAGCTGGTCTCCTCTTTCCTTCACTGCGCAAACGCGCAGCAACAAATCCTAAGCGATGTGTAACTATAACGCACTGAGTGATGGGGACGTTTGCGTGTTGCGGTGGAAAATAGAAGCAGGTCAAAATACATCAACACGACGAAGCTAATATGACATAAAAACAATGACGGAGTTTGGCTACATCGAGGCTCACTGCAGTAAAAAAACATGGAACACTACAAACACTCACCCGGATTAGCATGACGATCAGAAAGCTAAACAAATAACCCGCAACATTATTTAAGTCTTGGAGCTCCGATGTAAGACGCTGGTTCTGCTCTCGCTGTTGAACCGCTGCTCCGCTACAGGTAGTAATATTTAATATTTAGTAAT
>CAEGAF010104699.1:0-15292 GCA_903067075.1 Micropoecilia bifurca
TAGATAGATAGATAGATAGATAGATAGATAGATAGATAGATAGATAGATAGATAGATAGATAGATAGATAGATAGATGCAGTCATGCCATGCACCTCCCCTTCTCAGCCCATTTACTAGAGCTTTACTTCCACTCGGATGAATAGTAGTAGTAGTAAAATACCCTGGCTATGTATATGTGCTGCTCTGCCTCCATCCCCTCCCCTCACGACTCCCTCGCTCTCCCTTTTCTCTGCATCCCTGGGCGGCAAGGGCGGCTGTAGCAGCATCCGCATCAAGCCCTGAATCCGCTGCGCTCCCTGACAATTACCGACTAGGCCTCTGACTGGGGGGAAATATAAAATAAACCCACAAAAACCTCACGACCCTCGCCGAAGACAGGGAAACAATAACACAAGCGATGTACATCAAAACGCTCAGCGTCTCTGACATTGACGACGTATCATGCAGCAGCTTTGATTTACCGATTGGAGCATCCCGGCGGTCAAAAGGCTACTCACTGTTTCTGCAGCTGGCTGGTCGGTAAGATGGCAGCCTGGAATCAGAGATATTGTCACAAGACGGCGTCGGTGCTGCTCGGCGGGGCTCCGAGTGGCTCTGCGTTGCTACCGCGGCTCGGTTGTCTTCGACCGTTGTCAGCGTCGGATGCTGATGATGGAGTCGGTCGGTGGTTACGCGCATCAGCTGAGAGACACACACCCACCTCTGGCACCGCCCCCTTCAGCGGCACCGTACAAACGCCCCCTTTAGGCGTCCATCCAGTGTTCATGGTCACCTGGATGGATGGATGGATGGATGGACGGATGGATGGATGGATGGATGGATGGATGGATGGATGGATGGATGGATGGATGGATGGATGTGACATTCCTGAAATGAATGTCACATCACCTAGCAGGTAGCTGGGTGGGATTCTGACCTATAGCTGACCATACCAATTCTTGTTTATTAAAAATAAAATACTTTAAAAACAACAACAATGCTGAATTAAAGAAAAACAAACTAAGGGAAAGAAATAAAAAAAAAAACACACAAGATAAAGCAGTGATTAAAATAACAAAAGAATCATCTGAATAATTAAATTAAATACAGAAATACTTTACTGATTCAAAAGGGACATTAAATATACTTATAGGTCACTTCATTGGAGGTTTTGTAGATGGTGATGGCTCTGGGTAGGAAAGATCTCCTGTAACTGTCTGTGCTGCAACAAATTTGAAGAATCCTCTGACTTAGACATCTTATGTCTCATGAAAAGGATTGTCAGATTTATTCATAATTCTCTTTATTTGATGTAGGATCCTTTTCTTTTTTTTAGCATCATCTCCAAAGTAATCCCTAGAACAGAACCAGCCGTCTTCATCAGGTTGATGAGCGTCTTTAAGGTTATGATGTTGCTTCAAATAATTACTGCAGAAGAGACAATACTCTAAAGAATATTATTTCACTGTGTTCTCTGTAATTCCAATCATCCAGTTTGCAAACGTTAAAGAAAACACCACAAGTAGAATTTGTAAGCTGTTGGAAAACTTTACGTTTCTTAGCTGAGATCATGGAAATGTGAGTTTACTTGTAACATCATTCAAAGTGTTTTACAGGAAAATCAAGGAGGAAGGTTAATGAAAATTAAATGACATTAAAAACAAGAAATACAGTGAAACAATAATGAGACATTTAAAAATAGCACAGAGATAAAGAAATGCAAACATACAATTTTAAACTAAACAGTTAACACATGATACTATTAAACCTCTACAACCATCCTTGACTTTTACAACTCCAATACATGTTGACATTTTACAGAGTCAAACAAAACCCTTTTGTTTTCCTTTATAATGTTTTTTAATCTATTGTATTTAAAAGCATATTTACAGATTTAAAATAAAAACTATTTAACAGATACATAAATACCAAAGACTCTAATAAACTGAATGTATAAATGTGAAAGGTTAGTTTAGAAATATCCAGACTTATGTGCATCACTCACAAAAATACCAACTTATTGTTTTAAAATGAAAAAGCTCTGAGTGCTTAGTTTTGTTTCTCTAACCCTGTCTAACAACTTCATAGTTTCTGTTACTTAAACTGTTTCATGTGAAAAACATTTACAAAGCCATGATTTATTGTGTTAAAATGTGGGCAGGTGTCCAGGAGGTGGCAGTGTTGTCACAGCTGGAAAATTGTTGCCAGTGCGCTGGAGAGAAGGGATGTTCTTATTATCTCTGACCGCTATGGGGCGCTATAAATCCTTCAATTCAACTTGACCCCATGACTTAATCAGTTCCTTCATGGACAGAAATGATTTTCAGTCACCTCTCACCTCTTTGTGAGATAAACAATCTCAATTCTTGGAAAAAATACATAAAAGAACATTTCTATGTGAAAGGTTTTCTACTTATGTAGATTTGTTTCTTAATATCTTGTCAGTGTAAACTGGTTCAGTAGTTGACCTGTTGTCCCAATGGAATCACTGTCCTAACAAATGCATGAAATGTAAATTTTGTTTACTGGTTATTTGTACTTCTGGTGAAAAAATATTGAGACCTATCATCTATATAGTTATAATCCTTTGGGAATTATTTTGGGGTTTGGGAAAACTATTGTGTCTTTACTCCCAACACACACATTTTCCGGATTAAAAAAAAAGATATTTCTAAAAGAAAAGCACTTCTTACGTTAAGGTAACTGAGAAAGGTAACTTGTCTGAATTAAATTTTTTTAATACACCTGTAAAACCTTTGCCTTTCGCTCACTAGATCACTCTAGTGTCCATCATTATTTTATTTATACCTACTTTTGTATTTATTGCAAAGTTGTATATGCTTTTTATTCATTTATTTTGTCCAAGATTTGTATTTATTTTATTTGTCAACAGCGTCAGGGGGGGGGTTACAAATGACCTTAGTCTAGTTTACTGTGCATTAAACATGAAAGCAATATTCCCTGGATTTGTCTCTGGATAAATAAACAAATAAACTTAAAATATATTTTTGCAGAATCTGACTTCCTTTCTGTTTGACCTTTAAAGGCACTTTACTGCAACTTTAAATGTTTTGTACAAATCTAGTTGTGCTGGAGGCTCCTCTGTCTTCCACAACATACAACAGGAAGAGTGCATTTTCTCTCATGTGTCACATGTTTTGCTGCAACCAGACAGAGGGAGCATGTTGGAGAAAACACCAGAACAGAGTGGAGGCTAAGAGACGGAGCGGCTCTGTTTCTATGAAACGTCTGGCAGCTGTTCAGCGACACCTCCAAGGCCTGATGGACAGGTCCAACTGAGAGACAAAAATAACCCTGAGGGAGAGGACAGCTACCAGGTCCTGAGAAGGGGGGGGGTGTGGGAAAATGTCCCAGGTGATGGGACACAACATTTAAAATGTGAACGCAAATGAATCAGTCCTGTAAGTACGATGGTTAGTGTTAGTACTGATCGCTTCACACAGCAATGACTTTTTCTTAAAAATGTCTGTAAACCTTAAGAATTTAGATTTTTGGGGCATCTAATGAGACAACCCCCTCTCTGAGCCTCTTGGTACAGTTCAAGTGGGGTGAGGCTATTTTAGTCCCTGGAGGGAGGAATGTCCAGTTGTCACAGAAGATACAAGGTGTTGGTTTGTGAGTTCTCCAACTATCTTTCTAGTGTGATAGCCTTCGCTCAGCTCAAGCCACCATTCATTTCACAAAATCTGGGAAAGAGGAGCACAGAGAATGGAGAACGTGGCCATATTCGACTCTCCTGGGAAAGGACGGGGCTTGAAGGCTGCCAAGGAGTTTTGGGCTGGAGATGTCATTTTCTCTGAGGCCAGTCTCTCAGCTGTTGTGTTTGACAGGTATGCTGTGGAGTGAAATTAGAGGTGATGTGTTTTAATGCAACTGTGAGGACATTCAAGCAGTGGAGCTGTATGATTATCTCAACTTTCTCAACATAAAACAGATTTAAAATTTTGAAAGCCCTACAAGTTTACTTGCAATTCTAAGTTTAAGAGATGCATTTTTACAAAATACTACTTATTATCAGTCATAACTTTAATAAATGCGGTTTGAACAATAGGCAAGTGTACAATAAGCGTTTTATAATGTGTTTGATCTTCTCAATATCAATGTCATTCGGTTCCCAGAAGGAATATAATCATTTTACAACAGATAAACATGAAGGAGAAAACAATCTCAACTCAAAGTCCTCTTATTAGCGTTGCATGGAAGCAATTAAGTTATCTGATGTTATCTGAGTGTTTTGCAATATGCCCTGAAATATAGAAAAAGTAAACTAATTACACTTTGCTGATTTACTTAAAAGTCAACTTATTAAGTAAGCAAATTCAGCCAAACAGCAAACGTGGACACCAGCAATTAAAACTTTTTGTGACATTTTTATGACTTTTGTCTCTGCAGCCATGCAGATCGCATTTGCCACAGCTGTTTCCGCAGACAAGAAAAGCTCCAGAGGTGCGGTCAATGCAAATTTGCCCATTACTGCGACCGAACCTGCCAACGTGCTGGCTGGGCCGAACACAAACAAGAGTGCAGTGCCATCAAGGTGTACGGAAAAGTACCAAATGAGAACATCCGGTGGGTGGAAGCCAGAGAAGAACTACGCTGACCTTTTCTGTTTGGGGATACATGAAACACCAAAACCTTTGAAACACATTTTAAAAAGTTTTGTATTACAGGTGCAAGGCGACTCTTCAGTTACAGAAATCTTATGTGCTGTAAAATTAGATTATTGTCATTCTATGACCAACATGTAATATGAGAGCGCATAGTCCAAGTTCAAAGAAAGGATTGATGGACTCTTCAGGAATGTAATCTCAAGAACTGCAGCACATAGCTTCTGTTTGAATGTGTTAGGTAGCAGCGTAGCTTTGTGCATAAAACTTAATGACCCTTAAGTTTATAGCTTAATTTTTAGTTTTTTTGGCTAAATGAAGGCCAAAAAAATTATAAAGTAACTAGTGATTTGTTCTGTATCATTAATTTAACATTAAACATAAGCATACTCGACATCTCTGAAGTGGAAGAAATCTGGATATTGAAAATATCATCACAGTAAAAAACATTTTTTTTAAAAATTAAGCTTTAACAAGTTTTTGCAATTAGCTGATCAATTCAGACAAGCTAAACTTCTCTGAAAAACAAAACATTTCTAGCTCTTTATTTCACTTCATGATCAGTTTGATTTCTGAAAGAAAGGCCATCACGGTGATAAAAACACTCTCTCTAAGGTCTACCCTAAGGCAGAAATATCAATATTAGCTGAGATTTGTGGGTCATTTCTGAAAAACGTCATTGTGAGAGAGAGGCTGAAGCTGAGCAGTAACACTTACGCAACGAACCAACAGCGTTATTACTAAATATGAAAAATAAAAACACGGCCTAAAACTGAACCTTGGTGGACTCATTTCAAAATCTCTAGAAAACTGGACTTGGTTTTATCTATAAAACACTTTGTTCTCCATCTGTGAGGCAGGTTTCAACCCAGCCTAAAGGCCCATCACTCAGACTGGTGTCTGTGCACATGACCACCAGACTCAAATACCTTGCACAGATTAACAAACAGATCAGCACAAGCCTGTTTTCTGTCCAAGACATTGCTAATGCCATTTGTACCAAAGTAACTGATGACACGGTACTGAGACCCTCCCAGACGTTTGACTAATTTCCTTTATAGGCGCTGTTGTTTCATTTGAGTGTTCATGTCAGACTCTAGAATCTTGATTCATATGTCCTTGTCACTTTAGAAGAAGATGAAATATGTGCACACACACACACACACACACACACACACACACACACACACACACACACACACACACACACACACACACACACAGTGATTCACTGTCCAATTTCCAATCAATCAATCAATCAATCAATCAATCAATCAATCAATCAAATTTTATTTGTATAGAACATTTCAGCAGCAATGCATTTCAAAGTGCTTTAGACAACTTAAAATAAAAATGAAAACAGAAATGGATAGATTTTAAAAAGGATTAGAAGATAGAAACATTATTAAAAGTGAAAATTAAAAGTGAAAACAATTTAAAACATCTCAAACCACGACATCATACAAGGATTCTCAAACCTCAGAGTTTTTGTATCTTACAAGGATTCAAGGCATTTCAAAATGCTTTACACAATTTGAAATAAAAATAAAAACAGAACAAGACAGAGTTTGAAAAAGATTTAAAGAGTTAGAATCATTATTAAAAGTAAAAAGAAAGAATAAAAACATTCAGTTTATCTGCAAGCAACTCTAAACAGCATGGTTTTAATTTGAGATTTAAAGACACTCAGTGTTTCAGCTGTTTTACAGTGTTTTACAGGGGTTATGTTGTCTTCCAACTGGTGTTCTCCACCTTTCCTTCGTGTGCGCAGACTGGTGAGCCGCATCATGTGGCGCATCGATAAGGAAGGAAGCCTGGTGTCTGACTTGCAGCTGACCACCCTGGACGAGCTGGAGGACCACCTAAACGACATGCAGGAGGACGATTTAAAGGAGCTCAAAGTGGACATACACAACTTCCTGGACTACTGGCCCCGAACCAGCAAGCAGCACACAATCGACGACATCTCACACATATTTGGAGTGGTGCGTTCCAAAGTATGACATGTTTGTGGTGTAAGACTCCGGAGCAGAAGCTGGTTTTTTTTCCAGGGATCAAGCAAACCCTGGTGTGATCCAGCTCCCTCTAAGATAAGGCCGAGTCCAGGAGCTAAGAGAGCAAAATTAATGAGTTTGGTCTTAGTCAACAAGTTATGGCACCTAATATTTGCTTTATAGCAGACACTCAGGTTTAAACATTCATCTGCAGAAAGAATGACATGTACAGTGTACCAATGGCTCAAACACAAAGACGTTGGTAGGGATAAGGAAGCTGAGACAATTTGGCTTTAATTTCTGGTTTCAGTGGAAGAGTCCAGGGTTCTCACCTCTTTTAATAAGCCAAGCAATATTATTCACTCCACCTTCACTGCAGTAGTTTGTGTTAAGGCAACACATCTTTCATATGGAAAGAGAAAATGGTCCGTATTTTCCACAAACTCTTGACCAGTTGATCTTCTGAAGTCAACAGAGGCGCTCAATTTAGAAAACTAAGCTGGGGTTATGTTGTTTCAGCTCAGGTGGAAATGCCAAACAGAAACATGTTTATATGTGTGAAGCTTCTTAGCCGAATAGTTTTATTATCAACTTTGTCTATATTCTTGGAGAACAAAGTGTTTGATTTAAACTGAAATATTTCCTGTCTAACGTTTCAGATCAACTGTAACGGCTTCACTGTGAGCGACCAGAGGGGTCTTCAGGCGGTAGGAGTTGGTCTTTTTCCTAATTTGTGCTTGGTTAACCATGACTGTTGGCCAAACTGCACTGTGATCCTCAACCATGGCAGGTAAGTAAAACTTAAATAAATAAAAATAAAACTCGCCCTGACAATGTTTGCTATTGCTACATTCAGATTCCTTTTCTTTTTTCTTGTCACACTTATATGTTTCAGGATATTAAATACGAGACAAAGATAACCTGAATAAATACAAAATGGAGTTTCAAAGGAGGATTTAAAAATAATGTTAAATTCCTACTGATCTTATAAATATAAAAAATGTCTGTGAACCTAAAAACTCATCTGGTTTCAAGTGGTTGTGTTAACAGACATTAATTTTTCTCCATCACTATTGAGGAATTTTGCATACTTTAAAAACCAAAAAGAAATTCAACCAGATTGGAGGGTTTTCCTGCAAGATTAAACCAATGTTTAAGATTAAACCAAAGCATCTCAATCAGATGTAGGTCTGGACTTTGACTGGACCACTGAAGAGCACCTGCTCCTTGTTTCCTGAACCATTCAGAGATGGATTTCATGGTATGCTTCAGATAATCTTCAGGGTTAGGAAGTCAAATTCTGTAGGTTCTGAAAAACTAAAATAGCCATCGGATCCCCACAAAGAGAAGTCAGAACGGTTTTCCTTTTTCTGAAATGTTGTAATGGGATCCACACCTTCTAGAAGGTTTATCTTAGAAATGTCTCTATGATTCTTTTCACATAGGCCAATGAATCAGTAATAGGATTCACAGCTTGTTAGATCAGGGCATGCTGTAAATTATTGCTTTTTATTTATTTTAGCCTGCTTCACATTGTCAGAAACCTTTTATTAAAGGATAGCCAATGAGATTGAGCCAAAAGCTATGATGTATCGCTGTTAATTCATGAATTAAAGAGCGGTTTGGAGGACAGGAAAATTACATCTACACACAGGACCATTCTGATTTGGATGTTTATTTTCATATAGCTAATCAAGTCTAAAAAAAAAATCAGAAAGTTTATGTAGCTTTTTTGGTTAATACCAATGAAATTATAATTTGAAAGCTGCTTTTTGTATCTATTCAAAATATCTTTAATGATCTGAAACATTTCATCATGACAATAAACAGAAAGTTGGGGGACAGATACTTTTTCAAAGCGCTGTAGCTGCACATGACTCAAACGTAATGGAAAAATAAAATCCAGGGTTGAAGGTTTGTATGTGTGCACTTTTTGTTTTTGTGCTATATGAGGTTTGCTTGTGTGTGGTTTACGTATTTGTCAGGTGTTATTCGCTGTAAAACTGCTTCCTGCTTGTCTTTCAGTCAGTCGGCTGTGAATACCATATTTCATTCTCAACGGAGGTGCGTTACCTCACCTTAAATCTTCTTGATAGCTACAGGAATACTTAACGCTAATAAATATTTGCACGTAACCCCAATCGATCCTTTGTAGAAAACAAATGTCTTAGCTGGTTCTGTGGTGTGCACTTCATTCATTGTGAATCCATCTTCTTATAGAAACATCAACATATACGCTCTAACTCTCACTCACCCATCTGAGTGTGACAAGAAGCTGTTCTGTGCCCACGTCTCTTCTTCATCCTCATATTTATCTAACTGCTTGTTAGATCAACACCCAGTTTTTACATGTGCTAGATTTTTCATTTCACATTTGATTTTTGTCAAATGAAAACACAGAAGATTGTTTTGTTTGTGTCAATGATTCGCCTCTAACTCTAATACTATTTTCATGTGAATACAGTTTTGTTTAAAGGTGCTGTCTGAAATAATTAGGCTCAGTTTATGCTAACCAGGTAGCTAGGTTAGGTTAGCATGGTGGTGCTTCTCCCTGATGTCATTTTATCCAAGAGTTGCTTAGAGTAATACAATATAAATCTGCTATAAATTAAAAGATATGAACTGAATGTAAAAATAGCTCTAGCGCTCCCTTGTTAGGACACTGAGGATTATAAATGGAGGCTTTTGCAGCTGTTGGCAGAACTGGACATACAAGGGCAAAGTACACCCAACATTTACAGTTTTTCCTTTTTAAAATTCTACTTTTACAGGTATATAACAACGAGCAAGGACATTTCACAACAATCCTTTTGTTAACCAGTTTCACATGCAAGATCACATGCAAAACCAGGTTAAAATGTATAAATGGTAGATTTAAAAAATATATATTTTGTTACAAGCATCAGTGAGAGTATGTTTCAGATTAAAAATGTGTTTTCTACAAACATTGTTTTATCAGAAAAAGGAAAGAAATTCATCTGTTTTCATGAGTTAGGAATTGAGATTAGCTGTATTTATTTTACAAAATATGATGGCAAATATAATACAATCTGCTTAGGGGGTAAAGAGGAGAGGCTTTACTTTGCACCTTTAAATATTCTGTTCATTTACACAAGCAGATCATTAAGTGCTTCAAGAAATACATTGTGTGATCACTTTTATCATGCTGTCTGGTCTTTAAAGTTGACAGACTTGACTGAAACCCACATCATAGTGTATGTAGGCTTTCACCCTCATACACTCCATCATTGAAAATGACATGAAATCACTTTGCATGCATTTTCAGATGCAGACATGCCTTAATTTTTGTTTCCACTCTTCAGGATTGAGTTGCGCTCTTTGGGCAAGATAGCAGAAGGAGATGAGCTGACGGTCGCGTATGTGGACTACTTGAATGTGTCAGAAGAGAGACAAAGGCTCTTGAAAACACAGTACTTCTTTGACTGCACATGTGAACACTGCACCAACAAAACCCACGATGACATAAAGATGGGGGGACGGGAAGTGGAAGGAGTCAAGGTTTGTGTGTTTGTGTGTGTGTGTGTGTGTGTGTATGTGTGTGTGTGTGTGTGTGTGTGTGTGTGTGTGTGTGTGTGTGTGTGTGTGTGTGTGTGTGTGTGTGTGTGTGTGTGGAGGGTTTATTCTATAGTGGCAAACAGACCAAATGCTAGCGCCTCATAAGGCAGGCGGGAAATATGAGAAGCAGGACTACACTGACTATTTTAAGAGAAGATAATTCACAAGTAGATTTGCCATTTACACACACTCCCAGATTTTAACTAGACTTGTGCAATGATTTTATGACTGTACCTATTCTTCAGTGGCATACAGCAATAAAGCAAAGTCAGCTACTAGAAGCAAATAAATAGAGCAGCCTGACATTATCTTAAGCCGCTCAATTCACTACTAGGTCATACTACATTCTGCTGGTTGAGATGAGAGAGGTCATTATTATTCATAGAGTTTTTATCTGTGAGGATAAAACTTTCTAAGTCTGTTTATCTTAAGAAACTGAACACAATGTGACATAATCACTGTCTTGGACAGACTTCTTACAGTTGGACAAAGGTCTTTTACAGATAACAAGTAATCAAGTTTTAACTTTTATGGACCTAGTTGTGGCCTACATGTGTTCTCTCTGAACAAAATAACCAATCCTCTACTATTTTTTGCTTAGGTGTTGCATTTTTAGGCCTCTTTACTGCTGTGTCTCTATTTGTGTCGGTTAGTTTATTTTTTCAAACTTTCAGCCATCAGATGAACAGGTGAAGGAGGCGACAGATTATTGCTTTAATATGATGGAAAAGATGGACAAGGCTCGATTAAACGGCGACTACCACGAGGTATATCAAACAAAAACAGGTTAAATAGATCTTATGCTTGTTATTTAAACTAATCTTTGTCTCTTTCTTTTGCTTCTAGGTGGTGAAAATATGCAGGCAGTGCATTGAGAAGACAGAGCCCATCTTGGCTGAAACTCACATCTACCAGCTCAGGATGTGGAGCACAATGAGTGAGGTGCAAGCTTACCTTCAGTATTTTGAGGAAGCGGCAGATTTTGCTCTCAAGATGGTAGAGGGATACACGTGAGTGCAAACAGGAGCTTTAACTTCAGACGATGCATGATTCCTGCTTAGGGTTTTAAAATCTGCTATCAGGTTTCTCTGATGGCAGGTTTGTTTTACACACAGCACAACTTTCATCAAGTCTTCGTTCCTTGTAAGTATGAGGCTTATAGAAGGTATAGCCCACAACAGCTGGCTAGAAAAGGTCAGAATCACCATGGTAACCAGAAACTCGCCATGCACCGAGTCAACCCCAAGCAGCCGAGGACTTTAACCTAAAACTTTAAACCACAGCCCACACACAGCCTTCAAAATTAAAATTTTGTTTTCATAGATTAGATGGTTAAAGAGAAAGTTCCAGTTTTTTAAGGAAAAAGAATCAGTGGTAATTGTGTGGCTTTTAAATGTAAAGCTAACAGATTAATTTAAAGGTGAAAGTCTTGCTGTTTTATAGATTAGTGGTGACACACAGGTAGATTCCAGATATTAAAGGGCTTTAAATCCAAAAGTTGACATGTGTTGGGTTTAAATGTAAGTAAAAATGGTAATATGGATTTAAAGTGTCCGATGGACCAAGTATCAGTCACTACCAAAATTTTTCAGCATTTTTGGTAGTTTAATATTCTCTGTGAGTTTGTTGGAGTTTGTAGTTTTTATTTTACTCTCAGTTTACTTTTCATGGCTTTTGCTCTTTTGACTTTGGTCATTTTCTACCTATTTGCACAATTGTTTTTGTCACATTTTGATGTGTTGCTCTCTGCTAAAATGTTGCATTCTGCACTTCATTTCCACTGCAAAATTCTTGCTCAACTGTAAATTTCTCAGGTGAAAATCTCTGTGCTGAGCCCTACATTTTCGATCTTGGCAGGAAGCTGTACCACCCAAACAATGCTGCGCTGGGTATGGCTGCCATGCGTGCTGGAGTGACTCACTGGCAGGCCGGAGTCATCGAGGTTGGACACGGGATGATCTGCAAGGCCTACGCCATCCTTATGGTCACCCACGGCCCAACACACCCCATTACCAAAGACCTGGAGGTACAGGTCTTTACAACAATATTTACCAAAAAGAAACCATTTAATCAGCTTTCAATGATGAGCTTAATATTAAATATAGTGCATCAAGTGCCAAACAGCTGAGAGGCACAGATAAAGCTTTGTTGAAAAATATAATCCAAATGCTTACTCCATTATAATCAGGAAATGTATAAGTAACTCTGGTTGCAAAGGTCTGGTAAAAACGAATAGTGCTTCGTTTCTACTGCCCCCTAGTGGCCTGGCTCCAGCTGGAAAATGTTTATCCTCCAGTCGATCTAAATCTTTATTCATAAATCAGTGTTGCATTACTGGTGCAGATATGCCAGCGTGGTTATCCTCTGATAACTGATTCCTCCACAGGCGATGCGCATGCAGACAGAGATGGAGCTGAGGATGTTCAAGCAGAACGAGTATGTTTACCACAGCATGAGAGAAGCGGCCCTGAAAAACAAACCCATGACCATGCTGCACGAACCCAAGTCTGTTGAGGAGGGGATCAAGAATCTCTTCCACCGGAGGAAGTAGCTCAAACATGGGACTTTACAGTGGAGAGGGCAATCATTCGTTTACCGTAAATGGCTTCCTGGGTGTTCGATGCATTTCAGTCACATGACCAATTTCTGCATTGCTCACATTTTGTAGTTTTCAATAAATGTCTTGAACCAGTGACTTGTAAATCATTACTTTTTCCCCTGAGGTCTTAAACTTAGTTTACAGGATAGAAATTGCTTCAACCTACAAAGATTGTTCCAAATCAATTTACAAGACAAAGTTATTTGTACCACCGGCAGATTAGTGTGGTGCCCATTTGATTTTGTAAAGCATAAGCTCCATCAATTTTAAGTTTAACAGTTAAGCTGATTTTGAACCTACAAATTTTGAATCCTCCCATTGAGGTTAAGGTCAAGTCAGTGACAGATTTAACCACTTAATTTGTGGGATCAGATTAAATTTAACTTTGAAAATATGTACTTTTTCCCAGAAGTCACATGTGCTCAGAAGCAAACCTCTTGCCACCCATGACCTTTTCGAAACCCAAAGAACAGTGATCTCAGTACTCACTTTAAAATGACACGTCAAGTTTCCCCGGCAACAAAACATTTGCTTTATAGCAAGCCTGACAAACTTGAAGGGGATTTCCACATTACCAGAAAGTGACCTCAAATCCAGATCTGCCACACAGGTGCAAGTATTTCCATAAACTAAACCCACCACATCATCCATATTAAACACATGGCTTCCTTTTCCCTTTAAAACTTAATTTAGTTGGGACCAGTAGTTACAAGGCAGCACAAACTGGAAATACACAAATACTGGAGTTAATTGAACAGTTCCCTCACTTTGCGCTTTAGAGCCATTGTAGCACAGTGAAGTTCAAGATTTCAATACATGGTCTGCACGCACAAGCCCATTAAATTTAAGGTATTTTTTTATGCAAGCAAGACAGATTTAGGTAAGAGTTTGATGCTGCGTTGTCCAAGATTCAATGAAAATTTGCTCACGTGTCCTTTAGCTCAAGATCCATGCACTACAAACTTTACATGAGGAATTTAATTTCAATAAAGAGACATAAATGTTGCTTTCATGTTTATTATACAAAGTGTAAACATCTACATGCGTTTGCTTATCCTCTTGTAAACAATGCCGCCAACAGTCATCGTCTGAAAAGAAAAGACAAGGTTAATGAGTTTGTCCAAGAGGCAACCAGAGCGGATAGTCTGAAGAACTTACATTTACGATAGTGTTGGCATCAGTCAGTTCTGTGACCGACTCGATTCCTTTAAGCGAAACCTTCAGCTTGTTGCCGTCACGAACCACCACTCCCTTCAAAGTAGAAGTTAAATATTTAACACTAAAGTAACATTTAACTCAGTCAGGTTGGACCAGACCCAATTTAAAGTCAAACAGGTGAGTTTAACTTACCATGACCTTGTCTCCAGTTAAGGTTTGCAGCTCTGTCTCTTTTCCAATGGTGAACGAGTTGGTAATGACATTTGAGCCAGTAGTGACCTTCACCTGGAAGTCATCACCAGTCTCTTCAATTTCAGAGATGCTCTTAAGATCTTTACCTTTCTGGATGAGGTCATCAGGAATACCTAGAATACATTGGATTAAATCCATACCCATTGTTCACACACAGTTTGACCAAAAATCTGTTAAAGCATCAACTCACCAACAGCCTTCATAAACGCCTCAAAGTTCTCATGAGACTCCAGCTGGTATTTCCCAGTGAAAGACATGATGGCAGACAGTGAAGGTAGAGAAAAATGAGGCTCCTGCTTCTTTTATACTCTCAGACTGCAGTAGATCAATGATTAACCACAGGTGATTCCAATTAGGCGGAGTCAGGCCACCTCATCCAAGGTCACATCCATCACAGCAGATAAAACTCTTGGCAGAGATAAGCAGAGGCTCAAAGCAACTTAACTAAGGTTTGGTGAAACGTAACAAGCATTAGAAAACAGGGATGATGAGATAAAGCAAAAGAACCAAAAACAAATGTTGACATAATTTTTTGTGCATGACACGGGAATGACCTTTGACTTGACCGTTGAGACACAAAATCCAACAATGAAGATGACCTGAAGGCAACTATCAAAGCAATCTGAACTTCCGTTACAGATTGGAAGAGCCCAGAGGCTGACCGCCTCTATGCCACGGTGCATTGATGCAGTCATTCATGCAAGAGGAATCCCAGCCAGGTAATCAGTTTATTTATAGCTCTGTTCAAGGACAATTTATTTTTTCAGCACATTGATATCTTTGAATTCAGTTTTTTTTAATTATGCGTAAGATTCAATTTTTACATACCGTATTTTCCGCACTATAAGGCGCACCGGATTATAAGGCGCACCTTCAAAGAATGGCATATTTTAAAACTTTTTCCATATATAAGGCGCACCGCATTATAAGGCGCACAGAATAGACGCCATAGTTATGTTGCCATCCGTCCGGTATTGAACTGGACACGATTTGTTCCGTTCACTACAAATATGGATGTCTAATAATAAAAAAATTGGTCCGAGTTCTATATATAGCATCTGCACTAGTCATTGTTTCACTCACGGTTTTGGTGTTGCGAAATTG
>CAEGAF010104713.1:0-54550 GCA_903067075.1 Micropoecilia bifurca
TGTGTGTGTGTGTGTGTGTGTGTGTGTGTGTGTGTGTGTGTGTGTGTGTGTGTGTGTGTGTGTGTGTGTACACTGTGCAGTTATGTGATGTTCTGGGGTCAAAAGTCAGCACGTCTGTTGTCTTTCGGATAATTCCGTCTTAAGTGTAATTGCACAAGCTGTCATTTAAAGTCAATGGGTCTCCCTCCACAAACCCCACCACCGCATGCCTAAAACATACACATGCCAAGGTTTCACACTCACTCCGCACATCACAGACCGTTTAGCAGCTAAAATATGACCCGTGCAGAGATAAATGTCAGCGGGCCATCTATCTGAGAGTGTTAAAAGTCGGCTAATGGAGATGACATATTAGCGGCCCAAATGACTGCCATAAAAAGAAGCGCCCTCCATACCTCGCGGCTGTGCCTGGCCACTGTGACGGCAGTCAGACGCAGCAGCGGTCTGTTCGGAGTGGAGGGGTGATCTCATATCTGGATCTTCTTGATTCAATAAATTGTGTGGGGTTTGGCTGCGAGGCCCTGTGACTGGGAGATGGATGTGACATATTTACTTGAGGGCTCCCACTTTCACGTTGTATTACACATTTTCCGTATAAAACTCTCGGCGTAATCCCAGTAACCTCTCACTTTTGACTCTTAACCCAGAAAGGACTAGCCGGGCCGGCTTTACTGTTGCCGTCTGAGTCAGTGGCAAGACTTGCTTTAAAATCAATATCCCCCTCTTCAACCTCGACTCGAAGATCCTCCACAGGTACGCGATTGCCCTCTGATACTTCACCCCCCACCTCCACTCTCCCACCACCCCTTCCATCTCTTTATTAATTACCCCTCTCCAGCCATGCGTGTCTTTCTCTCTCTGAGTGAATGGAGCAGTTGTAATTGCTTCTCTCTGGAGCAGTTAGAAGCGACACAAAGGAACCGTATAGAAAACCACATTTGCATTCGAGATGAGCCGAGATGGAGAGAAGAGGAGGGCGTGCTGCCCTCCTGCCCCACACCGAACGGCTCCTCTTACGCTCTACCTTTTCCCCCTCTTTCTTCCCCCCACTCCATCCCTTGCTCCTCTCATCTATTGTCTCCCTCCCTTCCCTTCCATCTTATCAACTCCCACCACCACCTCCCCCCCCCCCACCCCCCCTGGCCTCCTCCCTTTGCGCAGCATGCCTCCCCTTGCATTGTCTTTCCAGAGAGTTCCAAGGTCGACGGGAGCTTGCTCATCAGAGCAGGGTTTTGTAGGACTCAGTGTCGGTACGGGTGAGCTAATTTCTGTAAAAGTGTGTGTGTGTGTGTGTGTGTGTGTGTGTGTGCATAATTCTCCTCGTGTGTACATGTGTTTGTCTATATCCCGAGGCCTGCAGGAGTGTGCCTCTGCATGTAAAAAAAGAAAAGAAAGAAAGAAAGAAAGGAAGACAGTTGTGTGGCTGTATTTCTAATGGCTGTTAAAGAAGACGTAGGGGCAAGGGTGACTGTAATTAATAACTCAAAACCTCAGAATTGCACTTTTTTACAACCGCCAATATCTCACAACCTCTCAGCCCTCCGACATCACTCTCACACACACACACACACACAAGACGTAAACAAACACACAACTCCGGAGGGCTCTTCTTTTCCAGCTTGATAAGCATTTCTCGTTTGTTTCAGCGTTTTGATCAATACGGCTAAAAACGCCAAAGCCAGCATAATTAGGCCTGAGATGGCTCCCGCCGTGACGGAATGGGCTCCACCTGGGGAGGCGCTCACCATTATCATCATCGCCCCGTGGATGCGCGCGCATGCATGTGTGCTCATTCCCCGCGCTCAGTGTGATCTAATAGAATTGACAAAGTGCGCATCAGGACGTAGATTAAAGTAGAACTCGGAGCTATAGGTTAATTTGAGCAGGTGATGGAGTTCCCCCATCCGCGGCGCTCTCCCTCACCTCCATCTTCGTTCACCATAATCATTTGGAACAACTTTAACGATGCATCTCTGCCAGCGTGTGGCTCATTTCAATATGTTGTAGGCCACCTCAATCATTTTTTATTGGTTTATTTACTCAGAACGATACATGGATGGAGGCCAGAGTGATCATAAATTGCCCACAATTGCCATTATGCACACAGAAGTGGCTCTCCTTTTGTGCTACGATCCAGGGTTAAGATCTTTGTAAAATCCATCTTAGACAGTAAAGAAAGCTTTTAGGTACTTGGTGAAGGCTCACTCTAAGACTGATGTTCCATTTTTGATCTTCATCCCCGCAATAAATCTATCGGGGGTAACGATGTCCATTTCATAGGTTATTCTTTTTATTTCTTTCCTTGTTGCTTATCCACTTTAAACCAAGATGTAATGAAGTAGTGGAAGGTTCAATATGACATTCCAGTTATTCTGTATACTATGACTCCCTGTTAAAGGATTCGTAATCCTTGAACTTTTTCATATTTTGCTATATTGAAACTTTCAGGGTTTTTTGTGGAATTGTAGGAGATAGATTAGCACAAAGTAACTCATATTTACCTTGAGAAAATGTGTGGCTAATAACCTGTGTGTAATTTAGCTTCAGTATAAATACGGAACTTCTGAGTCAGAAAAATGAAGCAGACGGGTTAGAGGGGGAAGTTGTGAACAATATCGCAGACTCTTCACTGAACACTGTTCCCTCTATCATACAGAGTGAAAGAGTGTTTGCAGTACAACAACAAACCTACCAAGACATGGATGCCCACCTAAGCAGATAGGCCTGGCAGAGATCAGGTAGGAGAATCTGTTGTCAGGGCAACTACTACTTGAGCATTCAGCAAATTTGGTTTGTAAGGAAAGAACAAAAATGACATTATTATAAAGAGAAAACTACATAAAAAACATTCAGTTTAAAGTTTAAAAGTGCTCCTATCATAAAACCCAAACTGAGGTGTTGTTTTTTTAGCCTGTATGCAATACGCCATGTATAACAGGAAAATAACATCACCCATCACCCTGAACACACCAACCCTACAATTAAACATAGAGGCAACAGGGTCATGATATGGAAGGGCTTTTATTCAACATAGATTGTCAGAACTGACGGAAAGATGGATGAAAAAAAAAAACTCATAAAGGTGGCAAAGGAGTTAAGTCTGCAGAAGTTCACCATCAATAATATAGAACAATTTTGAAAAACCAATTTATTTAGGAACTTTAGCGCTAAACGAAATACATTATGTGTATTAATTACACACGAATGGATGTTTTGAATCCGTTACTTGCGATGATTTTGTGCCAACACTTAATGAAAACACAACATATAAAATCAGAATATTACATCAGACCAATAAAATAACAATGTTTAATAAACAGAAATGTGGGTTTAATAAAAAGAATGTTTACTACCTGCTTCACAGTGTTATTTTCAAAAGGTGCTTTTAATCTGCCAAACGAGACTCATCAGCATGCAGATCTTAATTTATTGATATTACAACAGACCAGTCAAAGAACTGTTTTTAAAAACATAAACGTCGGTTAAATAAAAAGCATGTTTAATGAAAGGAATGTTTAATAGCTGCTTAGCTGATGTTATTTTCAAAAGGTACTTTTATTCTGACAAACGAGACTCATCGGGATGTAGCTTGTAATTTATTGAACGTCTGTTCAATGCACATCAGAATGGCCCAGTCAAAGTCCAGACCAAGATCCTATCGAGTCTCTGTGCAGCGAGGCTCGATACGATTCATCCAGATTTTCCAGAGAATGAATGGGCAGCATTATCTGAAAAACAGGTGCACACTCGCCCTCGAAAGACTTGTAACTATAATTGCAGAGAATGCTGGTTCCCTAAAGTATTGACTTGGGCAAAGGATGCTTGGTGTGAGGGCCTCAATACAAATGCATACTCATACTAATTTTTATCACATATCACATGGAATCCTGATAGAGCGCACCGTCTACATGAAAACGTGTGACAAAGTCGAATTGGTATGAATATTTTCTTGAAGCGCTACATTTCTTTCACTCTTTCGGTTTGCAAAACCGATGAAAGAGTGATGGAATGGACGTCATAAGTGGGGCTACAGTTTTAGTCTGGCTCTCCCTTTAAAGACCAAAACACAGAAAGAAGACGTCTCAATTCTGATCACAGCCAACAAAGAGCTTAACATGATATGTGGCTGAGAGGGGATGTGTGTTAGGAGGATTGTACAGGTGTCCATGGGGGGGGGGGGGGGGAGAGAGAGAGTCATCCAAACCACTGCTGTTTGGGAGTGGAGGGAGGAGAAGAGGGGCTCCGCACTGTGCAAGTGTCCACGGGCAATTTGTGTGTGTTTGTGTGTCCGTGTGTGTGTGTGTGTGTGCACGAAGCAGTGTGGGAGGAGGATTTAGACCCATCATAAAGGAATTCTCCCCCCTCCCCTCCTCCCTCCAGCCCGTAGCTCATCCCGACACTTTTATGCCTTTTTATTTTCAGGCCCATTGCAGCCAAGCCCGGAGATGTGATTTATACTGGCTGGCAGCATGGGCACTGCAGCAAGAAAGACAGATGGAAGGAGGGAGGAGAGGAGGAGGAGGAGGAGGAGGAGGTGGTGGGAAGGGAGTGGAAGAGAAGAGGGTTATAGGGAGCTGCTGAGGGAAAGAGGGGGTGGAGGGGGGGTATCGGTGTGTTCCTGAAGGGTGGTTTGTTATTAAAAAAGAGATATGAGGAGGATAGGGAAAAGAAAAAGAAGACAGAGAGAGGGGTGGGGGGGAAAGTAGGAAAAGACGAGGGGAAGCTCTCCTCACATCTCCCTCACCTCCTGTCACATCCTAACCTCTACATTTCTCTCCCTCTAATGAGTTATTGGCCCTGTCGGACTCAGGAAGAGAAGCCCCATCTCTCCACCACACTGGCGCCCTGACAGCGATAATCCCCTCCATTCCCCCTCTATCCTATTCTTCAACTACCTGCCCCCACCCCACACACACACACACACACTCACACACACACACTCTACACCAGGAAGCAGGACACACCTCCTCCCCCCCCTCACTTCCCTCGTTTCTGCTTAAGGTGTGTGAAATATTCATGACACTCCTATTGATTGGGATGGGAAATATTGGGAGGAGGCAAAAGGAAAAAAAAAGAAAGAAGTGGGGTAGAGGGTTTGGGGGGGATCATTTGACAGGCTGAGGTCTGAGGCATCGAACGAGACGAGGAGGCCGCCGCCCACAAAGAGACAGCTCACTTACAGGGAACATGGGCCGAGTCGAGACGGGGAGGAGGACGAGAGACAGGTAGACAGAGGTGGCGGACAGAGGTGGCAGGGTTGTGAAATGGGGGGCAGGAGAGAGTCTAGGAGGTGGAGCTGGGGTTGGGGAGCCTTGATGCCACGTACAGGTTAACGCTTCGTGTGTAGGGGTTTGTGTGTGTGTGTGTGTGTGTGTGTGTGTGTGTGTGTGAGACACCTGCCTCCCTGGCTGTGTGGCAGTTGTACAGTCTGTACACTGTAACATCTCTCTCTGTCACCCAGCCGCCTGAGAGGAGATGAGCTGCCATGCCGACTGTCGTCCATCCATCACAAAAGACAGCACACACACACACACACACACACATACACACTTTCACAGGTTCACGCAAACACACAGTCGCAGACTTTCTAGAAAACAGAGCCACTTATTTTTTCCCCCATCTACATTTGCACTTAGGCAAAACATCTCTGTGGTCTCTGCAGATGCATTTTTCTCTCTTAATGACTCATTTGCCTCGATTCATGCCCTTAATAGGCAAAAGAGGCTTTTAGCAGAGGCGCTGTCACAAATTAAACCAGGCCACTCTGGGGCACAATATCTGAATACAAAAAGAAAAGGCCAGCCCAAAATGACCATTTTATAGTTTAAGCTAGAAGTTTACATCCAACATACAAAAAATACATGACTTTTTCTTCTTAAGTTAAATCAAACTGAACTTTTCTTGTTTTAGACTAGTCAGAATGACCAAAATGATTTCTGTTTGGTAAATACCAGAACAATGGAAGAATTTGAACTTTGTCTTTATTTTTAAGTTCAAAAGTTCACATCAATTCCCTACCATCTTATATTGATTGGGTCATGCGCTTTCATCATTGTTCAATGAGCTCCTCACAGCAGTTTGCTGCCATTTTGACCAAGTTTTCCAGACAAAACTGTGTCGACTTTTTCAGACCTGTTGTTCACGTGGATGAACAACAGGTCACCCACGTGACCTGTTGTTCAGCTTTTCAGATCTGCCTACAACTTTTCCCCAAGTCACGGCTTTGTGACGTCCTCTCCAAAAACATTTCTTGTCTTTTAAGCAACGTACAACTGATTTAGGCTAGTGTAGAAGACCCACTTGTGTTTAAAGGTTCAACTTCCAGGCAGACGTCTTGAAATGCAGCTTTAACATTTCAACAAAAGTTTCTTTCTTTGTGATGCCATCTGCTTTGTGAAGTGCCCCAGCCCCTTCGCCCGTAAAACATCTAATCAACACAATAAATCACATCTAGTCCGTTTCGAATTTGCCCCAAACTATATGTCAGACCTGTCTAACTTGAGGCATCCTGCATAAAATCAGAATGAAACCAAAATGTTATCTGAAGCATTTTTCCACATTGCCGTAATCTGCTCCCTCAACGAGGGTCAGTTGTAACATCAGTGGAGGTTAATTATAACAATAATAAAAAGTGCTCATTTTCTAATTAAATGCTAATTACTTTTGTCATCAACTTTAATGGGGTCATTTGTAATGTCTCAACAACAAAAGCATGCGTGCTGCATGCCTCCGTGAGCTTTGGAGAAACACGGGTCACGTGACGGCCGTGTTTGTGTGTATTTAGCCACAGCGCAAATAAAAACAGCACGACTCAAATTAGAATTGCGGGTTACGACGGGAAACGACGATTCATCTAAATAGGCTCCCTGCACAAACACGGCAGCCTATAGGAAACATTTGCGGGAGAGTTTCTTAATTAAGAAATATCCCTGCCTTTTAGAGCAGCTTCCTAAATTTGCTTTAAAGAGAGACTGATTTAATCAAAACATAAAAAATCCTTTATTAAAAAGAAAAAAGCTGGATTAACTGGATTATTAAACCGGATTATTCTGCTTATTTAGGGTTCCTGGGAGATAAACTTACTCCACAGTCTGGAGTGTTTTACAGCCTTTAACAGGTTTCCCTCCAGGACCACCTTTCTTTACCTCCCTCTGTTCCCCCGTTAGGTGTAGGTTTCCAGCGCCCATGTACATTTTGAAGAAAAGCACCACCATGCGTCATTCCTTCACCCCCACCGTTGAGCTGGAGGAGATAGCTGGGGAGAAAAGGAAGGGAAGAAGGAAGGAGAACCAAAGATCCAGCTTTCAGAATGGCTCACTTTCTGCCGCCTCATATCTACAAACAACTTTTACACGAGAAAATAAATACTGGCAAATAAACCTGTCGGTACTTCCCTGCCTCCATTTATTAATGGTATATTACCATAGCCCATAGCATTGAAAAATATCATTGATAATATCCGAGCTGCACAGAGGTTACGGTGCATGTCTTGAAACTGAACTGCATTAACGTCGACAACTAACAACCAGAAAATTATGAGCAAAACATAAAGAGCTAATAAAGGTTTGGAGATGGTGTCTCTTTTTAACTCACCCAAGCTATCATGAGCTTCCTCAAATAAAATGGTTTTCCAAATAATATTAAGTTAATCAATTATCTTTTCAGCTGTGTTTTTTCAGCTTTCACTTTTTTAATACCTGTGTGTCTTATGTGCAGTAGTCATTGCAGCCATAGCATGTATAATAATTATGCATAATGTGTATATTTATATGTATAATAATTTGGTGAACAAATCAGTCTAAGTTTTTTATGCTGCTCTTCACGCTTCCTTTAAAAAAACAAGACATTCCAGTAAAAACACCGTCTTCCTCCTTCAGGCATTAGCTTAGCACTTTGTTTCTTTGTGGATGTCTTTATTAACAGTTTATTTTGTTCCTATGGTGACAGTAGGAATTTTCTGTCCACCTCCTGTTACTGTCAAGTCATGGAAACTCAGGACTTGTTTGTGTGCCTACCTTTTTGTCTGCTCTTGTAAACGGACTGCTGGCGGTTTTTCCTGTTTTCCCCCTGGCTTTTTGGAACTTTTCTTACATTTTTTTCTTAAATTTCGATCCGTTTCCTTGACAGTTCACATCTGCAACAGGGCACTCAGTGAATTTACTTATTTATTTTTTATTTGTGACTTTTTTTGTTTGTGGTAAAACCCATATAAAGTCAGTATATTTCATCCCATAACTTGTTCAGACATTTACTGTTCAGAAGTGTTTCTCTCCTAGATTACTAAACATAAATAGCTTATGTAAGTTGAAACCAAACACCAGGTTCTGCCACTTTTTCTTCCTGATAAATTGAGATTTCCTTTCCACCATCATCACATGCGTTCTGTTTTAATGTCTTCACCTTTACTTTTTATCTATTTATTAACTTCTTTTTATTTCTCTTTCACGCTGTCTATGTAAAGCCCCCCTGGAAAAGGACCCAGTTAGACGAATCAATGTGTTTTAACTAAAACTCGTGAGGTGTGAGAATCCCTGTTAAATAATATTTTAACTAATTCTCTGAGGTGTGAGATGTTTAACTGAATTCCTACAAAGGGTGCGGGTTTTAATGTTTTGATCTTTTTTTTTATCTTTTTTCTTTTTCTTTTTAAAAATTCTCTTTGTCTTTCTAACTGTTTATTCACTGTCACATGCTGTTTCTATTTTAATTATGTAAAGCACTTTGAAATGCCTTGCTGCTGAAATGTGCTATACAAATAAAATTTGATCGATTGATTGATTCTCAGTATGAGCAATCACTGTGAAATTAATGACTTAATGCAGTCAAACGTGGTCTGTTGCAAAATACGTGTTCACAAAGAGGTGTTGCTTAAAGTCAGGGTATAACTTGGATTGAATTTGACCATATGCAACTGATTTTAAATTAGTTTGTAAAAGGGAAAATAATTGACTTTAGATCTGTGTATATATACTGGATCTGTTTGTTTATTTTCTTTTTTTTGAGTGCCTTGAGATGACACTTGTTGAAAATTGGTGCTATATAACTAAAGTGAAGAGTCAGAATTGAAATTAGAAAGTTTGTGTGGTGGCAAAAATAATGAAGTGCAACATTTTTAATGAAAAGGAATATATTCCACTTGATTGGATGGTAGATGCCATTTCCAGTCAAGAACATGGGTGCACTAAGTAGAAAATTTAAAGTTTGCTTTCATGAACTTCAGCCAAAACTTCAGCAATTTAATTAACAAACATCACCAACTTTTGTCTTTGCAAGAATTAGCTGCAGAAGACACAAGCCTTCCAATCAGGGACTTGAAGTCTTATTCACTGCACCACAAAAACTGGCAGCCTCGTAAGGTTAAATGCACTTGTTAAACCTAACTTGTTAAAATACAGATTTTACACAGAACATACATTTCTGAGTATTCCATTAATTGCAAATTGACTTGACTGTTTTTGAACTTGTCAGCATTGATTTAACTCATGTCTGAAAGCTGAACTGACTCATAGTTTCAAAGCAGCTTTTAAAGAATTGAAAAGTGATCATAATGCTCCCTCTGAATAAAACAGCGACTCAAAGAGTCTCGAAGAGAAAAATCCTACTAGACTTTGGTTTATTCTGATTTGATTTGAACCTCATAAGGTTTTAAAAAAAAACTGGCCAGAATTGGGAATTGGTATAAGGAAAAGTCAATAAAACCTAGAGATACATCTTCATTGATGCATCTCTAATTTTAATCATAAACATGCCCTTAAACTGCATAATCGTCTTTTGCTTACAACCCATTACACGCATTGAGTTTTACTCTGTCAAGACTAAATCGGCACAGATTTGGAATATTTGTTCTCGTCTAACAGCCCTCCGCTCCCATCATGCACCGGCGCTTGTTTGAACGAACAAACACGTGCTGCGTTGTTTCTCCAGCCACTCGTCGTCGTAGTTCCTAAAAGCCCTTCTACTGCCACGATGAATTTGATAAATCCCCTTATCGCCCCGGGAGACAATTAAAGCGCATGTGACAGGGGTCCCTATCTCCGCTCTCCTCCTGTAGCGCTTCATTTAGAAGCCATTTGTCTCCGCTATGGATTTCCTATTTTTAATGGCGTGCGTATGCAGGCATCGGGGCCATGCTGAATAATAGATGTCTTTCGCTTCCTATCGCCCCCTTTCATCCTCCCCCGTCTCTCCTTCTCCTCGTTCGTTTCTTCGTAGCGAGGAGCGCCCAGGGGGGGTTGAGGAAGGAAAGAGTCGGTGTCAATCTGGCAACCCAAGTTTGCGTTGCCTCTCGCGCTCTCCGGAAATCTGGCAGGAGGCTATTTAATAACGCAGACAGGCCTTTTGGCGCGCGCCGGCAGCGGACAGTAAACTGATATCAACGGGCTCACGTTAACCCTCAGCAGCCGCCCCTTCCTCCCCCTCCTCGCCGGTAAGAGAGGTTTATCACAGAGAGCCGGGCCGCGGCGCGCCGAGGTGATATATCGCCCTGGCCGAGCGCGAATGAATAGACTAGTAATTATCCCGTTAAAAGGGTGGCCAGACAAAAGAGGGAGCCTCGCTATAATTTAAATTGTTTTGTTTCCCCCTGCAGTCGAAGCCCCGGCTCCCTGACTGACACGGCGGGAATGGGAAAAAGTGAGCCTATTTATAGCTTGAGACGCGCAGCTAATTGTGGGATTTAATAAGGTTTCTGGAAGAGCGGATTGTGTAAAAAGCCCAAAGGCTTCGGCCTCCGTGCTGCTCTGCCCTCCTATCTCCTTCACATCTTCTTTCAGCACTCCAGCTTGGCTCTCATATTTCTCCACCTTGTGCTGTCCTCCCCATCTTACCTTCTTTTGTTCCACCTTCTCTTTCTTCTTCTTCTTCTCCTTTTTTCATGTATCCTCCTGACCTCCACGTCATTTTTTCTCCCCCCCTCCTCCCCCGTTAGGTCCTATCACGTGAAATCTACCTTAGACTAATACTCCTCTCAGTCCGACCGCTGATTGTGTGATTCTCGACATGTCACAGTGGTTTAAGGTGTGCAAGAACCCTTGTGTGTGTGTGTGTGTGTGTGTGTGTGTGTGTGTGTGTGTGTGTGTGTGTGTCTGTGTGGCCAAGCACGATAACACACACCGAAACCTCCAAGTGGTGTGTGTGTGGGTGTGTGTGTGTGTGTGTGTGTGTGTGTGTGTGTTCACGTCTGGTCTCGTCTGGTGAGTGTAAGACAGGGGTAATTGAGCTCAGAGGGTTTTCTGTCTTTGGTGGCAGAGGGGAAATTGGAATCTTCAGAATCCATTAGAGAGGCCCTCTCACAGTGGGTGTGTGTACGTGTTTTGTGTGTCTGTTGCATCTCTGTGTATGCCGCACGTCGGCGCGTTTAGTGACAAAGAGACGCCGGATGAGAAGCGGCAAGCATCTTGAGGGATAACAGAAGAAGTGGAACAATGTCGGTTGACGGAAAAAATATATATGAAATTCAAAGTCGCAAATTATCTGGAAATGTCTTGCTTCCTTGCTCTATATTGTGTGTGTGTGTGTGTGTGTGTGTGTGTGTTGAGTCCCAAGTGTGCATGCACAGAGTCTCTGCTTCTAACTGACTGAGTATCTTTATACACTGCAGGTGAAATGGGGAGGGAGGGGAAAAAAGAAAAGGAAAGTAGGTGCAGAAAGAGAGAGGGGTAGGAGGGAACAGCAGGTAGCCAACACCAGATGGTCTCTCGCTTCCTCCCTACAGAGCTATCACTCTCCTTCTCCTTCTCTCTGCTCTTGTGGCTTGTGTCGTTTCCTGCATCACATGTCGTATAATGTATCATTTCACCTCGGCGTCCTTGGTCACGCACAGTATTTACTGTCTTGCGCTTACCACATTGCTAAACAGCCTTCTGTCGCTAAGGTTTATGGTTAATTGGTACAGGAATGGTGTCCTGGGATAATAAACAAAATCCTGCATTTTTAATCGATATAATATCCGATTCAAATAAATAAGGGGATTTTTGCCTACATAACCTGCTCTTACTTTTCCTGTGGCGCCATGGATCACTGATGTACCGAAAAAGAAAAAAGTTCTAGTAGGTCAAGTGCTCTGATGACTGTAATGCTGTAATGATTTCACTGCTGTGTTTTTGTTTTTTTAAATATGGAGCTCCATTTAAAATAGGAATTTTATTGGGGTTTTGTACCTGTAATGAAATTGTGTTCTCATTACGTTGAACAAGCTATTTAAATGCAAAGAGTCCCTGCTTGGTTGTGCTGCGCTGTCACACAGTTATTGTACAGTAGTTCTCACACGGTGGGGCAAACGGGACTCATTTTTACTCTTTCGTTGCTGCGACTCTGACAGTTCTTTTGCACTGAACATTACGATCACTCGCTTGATAGTTCATTTGTTCGCCTTTTGCAGTTAAAAGAAAATTCCCTGACTCATCAAGATATTGATTCCACTTCAGCAGAACCACATGTTCTCAAATTAAGAGAAGTTTTCCCCTTTTGTTGGCAAACAGTTGGATGCATGAAATTGTCCAAAAAAGAAAAAAAATCTTGGTATGCTGAAGCATTAAGAGTTCCTTTCAGTGGAATTAAGAGACTAAGTCTAAACCCTTGACAAACAGTTTGCAACATAAACCCAGCTGGAAGAAATTTTATGACTACAGTTTCACTGAGCTCCTCAAAGTGACCCATTCTTTCACAAATATTTATAGCAGAAGTGTGCATGTAGCATTGAAAGTGACTGAAACGACTTACTTCAATGATACGAATTGGTGAGTAACTACTTTTGGCAATAAAGTCTTGCAGCTATTCTTTGACTTATGGAGGTCAACACACATCTTACCTTACTTTAAGTGGCATGTTCTCTCTTCTATTTACAAATTTAAAACTGTGGGCCAGCGAAATGACCCTTTGTGTCATATTTAACTTATGCCACAGACATAATTCATTAGTAATTCATAACAGGAAGTTATGAATTCCTGGAACAGGAAGTTATGAATTACTGATGAAAAGTTCCTAGACACTGATTAATTAAAAAAAAAACCCAGTAAATTTGTGGTATTTGCAGGGGTACGGACCACAATTTTTGAAGGCTATGAATATTCAACATCTCTAAAATTGTTTATCTCCCTTTTCAAACTGTCAAGTCACAAAATACACCTTAAATGGGGTGGTGTGGTGGTGTAGGGGCAAAGCACAACCCATGTATTGAGGCCTTAGTCCTCATGCCGCCGGTGGTCACAGGTTCAATTCCCAGCCTGGTGACATTTGCTGCATGTCTCCCCCTCTCCTACAACCCTCCTTCCTGTCAAACTACTTTCAAATAAAGGCCACTAGAGCCATAAAAAAACACACCTTAAATGCACAGCGGAAACCGTCTTAGCACTACCGCAGAAGCTAACATCAGTCTCTCTTACCTTTGCTCTTGAGGGTACAACCAGTAAGCACCAAGGGAAATAAATGGTGCTCCTGGACTGGCTGCTTCTCCAATTGCCGGTCAGTGGTGTGTCAGGTTGCTTACCACACCAATCTGAATTTTATTTGAAATGTTCAAGATACACTCTGAGGAAAATTCTGCAGAATTACATTCCAAAAAATAAAAAATTCATCAAATATGTGAATCCGTAAATACGGAACTGGAAGTAGTTGGAGGGCCACTGTATAAATAACAAAAACGTCCAACCAGACAAAGTAGTGATGCTGATAAGTGAGGCACCAGTGATACATTTTACCCTTTTGCCTCACAGGAAGTATCTGGTTAATCTCATGTTTTAAGTTGGGTTAAATTAGGTTCCATCCCTGTACTTGAGCTTTTTACAGCGGCCGTCTTTACGGAATGCATTCCATAAATCTCTGCCATTTTTGCATCATTCTAATAAAATCATCATTATTGTTTGTTTTTTCCATGTCAGTAAACCGTCTTCAGATTCGGTCCTTTAAACAACGTCAGACATTGTTTTTTATATAACATTGTCTATGAAGCAGATTCTTACGTTTTCTTTTTCAGTAAATTGAACAAATGACATGACTGCATTGGCACTTATTCACATCGATCACCATGTGTTTGATTTTTACAGGATTTCCAAAGCAAACTGATGAAAAGTGAACAACATGTAAAGCGCTACTTTCTTGTCAATTAAAGTGATAAGTGTGGTGTTTTCTTTTAGAGCAAGCCGTGTTGTTGTTGAGAGAAGCCGCCTCGGATCGATACAGTCACACTGTTAGCACTTTGGTCATGCCTTTCCTTAATGGGGGGTGTGTAGTGTGCATCTGTGCGTCCCGTGTGCTGTTAGGTCCGTCATGTCCGTAAAGTCATGCTCATGCTGATAAGGGTGCTTGGGCTGATATGAAAGTGCATTGTGCAGCAGGGATGTGTGCACTGCGTTGTACTTGGGTGTGTGTATGAATGCGTGCAGTTGGTGTGTGCGCGTGTTTGTTTTTGTGTGTGTGTGCGCGCGAGGTAATGATTAGCCTTCTCTTAATGGGAAAATAACGTCAGAGCCACTGGGACGTTTAATCCATCTGAGCTGATTCTGTTTCCATCACAGCTATTGATCAACTCCAGTGACAAATCAACGGAGGGGGGGGGGGTTCTAGTGTGTGCTTTTGTATGTGTGCAGAGAGCATCTTACACAGCGTTTTACTATGTCACAACTTGAACTCCTAATGCAACAGTAGACAGTAGGTATTGTACTTTCCTGTTTTTTTTTGTTCCCCCTTTTGTTCTCTCCTTTATTTGTTTTTTTTTGTGTCCTTGTTTTGTCTGGTCTTTGGAGCCAACCTTCTACCATCCTTCCATTCTGCACCCTCCTCCCTATCCTCTATCTCTCAAGTCTTTAAGTGGTATTGGCTTTAAAGGGGCAGCAAATCAGTTGCTGATTAATACGGAATTTTGGTGGCCATTTGTCTGCACCGCTGCCCCTGTCTGTGTCAAACCGCCCCCCCTGCCCCACTCCTTTCTCTGCTTCTCTTGCTCTACCCCCCCCCTCTTGTTCTCCTTCCCAAGGCGGTGATGAATGACCAGCCGATTGCCCAGGGATTAGAGTCGTCACGGTTACCTGTGCCTTGACAAAGTGGTCCTGATTGGTGACCAAGGAACTCCATGGTGAGGAGGGGGGCGGGGGGGTCATATCTCAGAATGGACTAGTGTGAGGTTATTGGTGTGTGTTCAGTTTCATTTGAACTTATGTGTGGTCTGTATGTATCAGGAAGGGTTAGGACACACACTTTATCAGATTTGCTGCTGTGATTGGGTTGCAGGCCTCTGTTGCATTTGTGTGTTTGCGTCTTGAAAGGGGCAAGGGTGAGCTCCCGCTCCCTCGGACGTTGATACTGCGCGACAGAGATTGGCGAGGTCCCGGCAGCAACGTGACCATGCTGACACCGGAGAACCCGCTAAACAGGTGCTGGTGGACACTGATGAATCGGCGGTCAGAGGAATCGAACACGGGCCTAATCAGTGCATGGATCTCTCTGCAGCAACATTTTTCAGTTTTGTCTTGCCTTATCGGGTGAAGACCATCAGGAACGTCAGATCCCATTTCACCCACCCCTCTGTCACTCACACTTGTTAGTGATTAGGTACTTTACAGAGTTATCAGAGGAAAACTTTGAATTCTGAGATAGTCTTCCTTGTACTTACAGGTCCAACTCTGCATGACCAGTACTTTTCTCAAATAAATTGCTGAAGTTCAGGGGTGCGCTAATATCATACACAGAGTAAAATCATATTTTTATTCACATTCTCATTTATTAACTGTATTAAAGTACTTCCCAGAAGGCTAGTTCCTTGCGAATGAAAGGGAAATGGTAAATGGTGTGCATTTGTATAGCACTTTATCAAATCCAAGGACTCCAAAGTGCTTTACACTACAATCAGTCATTCACCCATTCATTCACACATTAGCAGCCGCATGGCGGTAAGCTACACCATAGCCATTGCTGTCCTGAGGCAGACTGAGAGAAGCGAGACTGTCGTTCGATTGGCTCCACTGGCCCTCTGACCACCACCAGCAGACAAGGAGAGGGAGGTGTCTCGCAACATGACAGAGACAGACAGAGTGGGAGATTGAACTGGAAACACCAAACAGTTACATGACAAACATCTAACCCCTGAATCTAGAGAGGCTGGAGGAAACTGGTAAAGATGATGAGAGGCATGTTTGAATGGAAATTCATTATTTAGTGCACTAACAGAATAGTTAGTTAAAATAACTAACTATTGCAAACTCTATGAGACTCGATATTTAACACTTTTAATGCAATTATATTGTAAAACCGCCTTTTTGTGAATAGGACAGCATTTAGTTTACTAAAACATCCCTCAAGGTTGGAGCCAACAGATGGTTATGTGGCCATTCCTTTTCACATATTGTCTCTAAATCGTCTAGAGTCCTTGGTCCTCTATTATGCTATCCTCTATTTAGTTCACACAATAGAATTGATCTAAAAAGCACTTTCCTAGTCATAACAACTACTCAAACAGGTTTCACAGTCATGCAACACACAGAATCAGTAGATAGATTTAGCTTTGATGTGTTGCCCAAGGACATTAACACTTGGTGAAGGGAAATTTGAATTAATTGAGGTGGCCTAGACACTGATTCCTGCTGGGTCTAGGCCACCTCTGTGCCAAACTTAACAGAACATACCAAAGATTTCCTGCATGACTACATGCACCATTAAAACACACCGACTGACTAGTCTGCCTATCAGCAGAGGTCTGGCCAGCTAACACTATTTACAGCAATCAAATGTGCCAGACTTAGCAAAAAATAAAAATTGTATATTGCGAGGAGCATTATATACATGCATATATATATATATATATATATATATATATATATATATATATATATGCAGCACTTTAAGGGTTATTTGACATCTGGTATAAAAAGAAATACAATTTGCAATTGGATGAGCTCTAGGTTAAATAGAAGAACTAGGTAAATTGTTCTGTAGTTAGGTTAATCACATAAAGCCTTGAAAATGAGAAAGTTTAACTTTTAAGTTCAGAGAATGGACTCTCATCTCAACATAATGTTAAGAAAGTTAGCAGGATGGCCTGTGTTAAAGTAACCTGATGTGAAAAAGAAATTCCTAATTTTAAAACGTACTTATAAGCTCCTGTACAGATAGAGTGAATGACCCTGAAGATGACTCAACTCCTGGTGTGGTTTCAGGATTTCCTGAGATCGATGAGAGGGACTTTCTTGGGTTGGGGGATCCTTTGAGGAGGGGGAGAAGATCTCTTCTGTCCCTTCAAGGTATGGGGGGATGAAGAATGGAGAGATGGAGATGCAAAAAGGATGTATAGTTTGGATGGAAGATGATTATATCAGGGCAGTAAAGGTTGAAGAAGAGCCTTGACTAATTATAGTCATCTATTACAGACACAATTAAAATCCAGCTAATTTACTGCAGCTCAACGCTCACACACCCAGCTGATTTATATTAGAGTTCAATGACACCCAGAGGACAGAATCACTCTCTCTCTCACACACACACACACACACACACACACACTTGTAGGAATTAAAAATGCATACTTAATTTTTCTTTCATTCTATTAACATTATCCAGATGCTGAATGGCACAAAAGTCCAAAGACCAACTTTAAAAATAAACAATTTTAAAACGGTCATTCTCATCGGCCCTAGTTTGATTATAGCTCATTGATGTCTCCACATATTTTTGTGAACATAAAGAAAAGTTCACTTTTTTAAAATTATGTTCAGTTTGACAATAAACTATTGTAAGTTGGAAAGTTTGCAAAAGCTCCTTTCAATAAACTGTCAGTCTACTGCATGCAACCAGTAGCAACAACAGCCAAGATTACGTGGTTCAATATTGTCCATCCTAAGAGGGAAGAACTGTTATCTTCTATAGTAAACGACTAACTAAATGTAAATTAACGCTGATGTAACCTGAACTGGTCCTGCTCCATGTCATTGCCTCTGTAATGAAGAGATAATACTAAACGCATTAATAATAATAATAATAATAATAATAATAATAATAATAATAATAATAATAATAATAATAATAATAATAATAATAATAGCCCTGGGACAGAAACTGTAACTGGTCCCTTGGACCAATCTCATTTTTACTCTAATCGTTTTACTTTAACAATGAATGGAAACTTAACATGTTGCACTTTTAGCTTTGGCCATATTGAGATAGGGTCATAGTTTTTATCGTGTTTGATCAGAGCCAAAGAGCCACTTACGGCTCCAGAGCCATAAGTGACTCTTTGGCTCTGAGGCTTACTTAATATCTTAAGGCTGAAACATGCTTCAATAGTAGAGTGACTGAGTTCAACCTCAGAGACAGGGTGAGGAGGAGTTGAATGGCTGCTCTTCCTCATCAAATGAAGCAGTTTGGGGACCTGATCAGAGTTTCTTTTGGATGTTGTCCAGGTGCATCGCACTGATTAGGAACCTCGGAGTAGACTTTGTGATTTAGTTTATGAAGCTAGTTGTCTTCAACTGAAGCAAGTCTCAAAGAGGTCGCAACAACAAATGGAAAACGAAAAACTTATAAGAAAATTTTATGGATTAGTTTTTGTTGTATCTACAGTAATATGTGGCACATTATATCATATTTTGATTTACATTGAGACTTTGGGCAGTCGCATCTTCTGCGTCATGCGTTTCATCCATATTACGATTTCCAGTCTCCGCTCTGCACAGCAGGTCTTCAAACTATGAAAAGCATGATTATAAATGATTTTTCATTTCACAGCTTGATTTTATATTTTCTTATAGATCTTAACAGTTGTGTGCCGGCAAAAAAAGCCGAGTAAAGGCAAAAAAAGAGGAGGAGGGAGAGATGCGGGGGAGAGAGAAAGAGAGAGAACAATTTGTCAGCAATATTCTTGATTGTTCAATTGCTTGTCAAGGTGTTACGTTGCTGCAGCAACGTGGCTCCTCCTCCATTTGGGATGGGCCATGACCACCTTCATCTGTTCCGCCCCTTTAATTTATCAATTGAGCCAAAACTCTGGACAGGAGACCCTCCCACTCTAGCTGAGTCCACCAATGGGAAGCTCTCCCTCTCTCTTATGCTTTCCCCTCCACCCCTCTCTCTCTCTTTCTCTCTCTCTCTCTCTCTCTCGCTCTCTCTCTTCTTTGCTCTCTGATAGCAGCCCTCAGGTGATGCAGCACTTTAAGGGTTAAGTCGGCAGCATGCTGGATCTCTGCAGAGGTGACAGATGCTTCCTATCCCACCCAGCACCACAGGGGAACCGGAGACGCTCAGCATACCAATGAGCCACCGTCTGACACACACATGCACACACACACGCACACACACAACCACACATGCATTTTCCATACAAGCATGCACGAGCATAAATATGCATATGTGAACACATGCACACGCTCACTTGCACACACAGTTCACCTTCTGGGCTATATAAAAGATGTCATATTTATGGAAATCAGCTGTGAGCATCATTTATACATCTTGCTGATTTGTATGAGCATACTAAAACAAATAGATGTGCATGACTTCCCTTCCAGCAGGAGTCAGACAGATGTGATCTTTTGTCTCAACACATGACCTTTTACAGAGGGCCGCCGCACAGGGCTGTGCGATAGCAGGCGGGCACGGTCACATAAATACAGATACTCTCAAGCATATGGCCCAAACACAGTATATGCACACAGGCAGAGACATACACATGCAATAAAAGTGACAGCTGTCGTCATGATGGAGCACCCGGAGAAGGGGAAGTGAAGGCTTAGGCACCGCGCAACATGGTGTCGAGAAGACCCGCTATTCATTTTCAGCTTAATATGTTCCAGCCCATTGGAAAAACATTGCAGCATATAATGTAAGCAATTTCATATGCGCACACAGCTCCCACACAGCTTTCCTCTCCGAAGCACCGGGCGAAATGAAGAGACCAGATTAAGATGATGGTTGACTGACTTCAAAAATAACACCGAGCCTGAACAGGGTGGGGAGATGTCCACTGGTGTGAAGCTGAAGGAAAACATCTAAACTTCTATATACGTGTGTGTATATTTTGTGCCTGTGTGTGTGTGTGTTAATTAATCTGGTCCCATCAGTGTCTCTGTTCTGCACCTCTGAACATTCGCTCTCCATCGCCTGGTGTGGCGTTTATCCAGCAAAGTGGAAAAGATCATCAGCAGGGGTGACACGGAACGGATGGCTCTACCAACGCAAATGCAAATACAAATACAAATACAAATACGTGGCACACTGAGATTTTCCTCAGAAGTGCTCGGCCAATACTGGCGTTCTTTGAGGTCTGGGGCCATCACCAGTTCTAACTTTGACCAATTTTCTTTTTATTGGGATCACAACACGCAAATGTGCTCAATTCTATGTAAAAAAAAGAAAACAATTACAAGATTATCCCCATTTATGCATCAAAGCACATGCAATTTATCAGACTTTTATTGTCATTAGATCACAGACACATGCTGTTAATGGACGCAATTATAGACCTAAATGATGGAGGTTCTCACGTTGCAGTCACTCTGTTTTCTAACTGTGGGAAGAGAGAAAAGATTTATGTTGAACATCCATTCAACATAAGTGTTTGAACTATGTCTCTTACTTTTGAGGCGCTACTCTTCTGAATAGCTCATGTGTACAGGCACCCAAGGTGTGGAATTCAGTGTTTACTTCCTATATATAAATATTTAAGGATCAACTGACCATCTGAGAAAGAAATGTCAATGCTCCATAAACCCCGTCTGGTGGTGATCACTTACATGTTAGCTGAAATAATCAGAATGCAGGCCAGACTGTCAGTAACACTTTCAGTTTCAAGCAACCTGCATGCCGACCTGAGTTAACTTTTTACAGATTGCGTGGCGTAACGTGAGATTACCAAATGTTAAAATTGGTCCAATGGTCCAATATCCAAGTCACAGTTGCATTCATTTTGATATGCAGTATCCATGACGTGTGATATACAGTATGACAGCATGTTCCCATGTCAAATGTGCAGCAAAGTGATGCCGGAGCATTATTTTCCTCTCCTGTTGAAACTAAAGAGAGGGACACAGTTGTGTGACAGTGGGGAATTAGTGTTTACACATTTACTGAATAAGGGGGAAAAAAAATAAAAAATGTCTTCACCACCTGACCAACCTCTTCAGGAAACATCCAATGACATCTGTTATGACGTTTTCTCTCTCTCTCTCTCTCTGCGGCATAAACGCTCAGGCACACAGATCCACACACAAACAAGGCGGTGAGCCTCAGCCGGTCCCCTAGCATCTTTATAAGGGTAAATAAATGGTGGGCTTGGCAGTGGGTAAATGCATGCGCTCTCAGCCTGCGGGGCCCAGATGGCATCCCAGTCGTTTGCTTTACCTTGTTTTGTTTAATTACTACAATCTACTCTCTATTTCCAAAATTAATCACCACCAACCTGTTCCATTAGTCTCTCTCTCTCTCACCCTCTTTAGCTTACACATATCACAGCCACAAATCAAACGTTGAAAAATGGCGAATACCTCACATATTAATGCATTACAGAGGCAGGAGGGGGAGGAGGCACTGACTTGGTTGTGTGTTTTAAAAAAAAAAAAAATAATACTATTTTTATGTTAACCTAATGAAGAGGAAACAACAAAAAAAGGGGGGGGGGGGGGAGGAGGAGGGAGAACACAGTTCTAGAGAAGGAGCTGGAGAGACGAGTGGGGGGAGGAGTGGAGCGTCAAGGCTGACAGCAGTCGGGCATATATGAGAATAACGGGGCGGAAAGCACTTCATTACGTCCCTTTTATTCCGTTATAATCACCGCACGGCCATCACTCCTGGGCGACACCGGGGCCCAGGCACTGACACGAGGATTGATGCACCGGAAACGTGGGGCTCCTGCAACACAATAAACAACACCATTAACCAACGTGCTCCCCCCACGATGCCCCCCCCTCGTGCTTCCCCACCTCCCTCACCCCTCCTCTCCCTCTCTCTCTCTCTCTCTCTCTCTCTCTCTCTCTCTCTCTCTCTCTTTCTCTCTCTCTCCTCTCGGCGCTGTAAACAGTTCATAATTATGGTCTGCCTGATACGCGCCTGCACGTTGCATTTAATCTGCACTAATTTGACGACAGTCGAGAAGATTGTCAATTATAGTTTTATGTGCAGATGATCACGGATGCAGGTTTAGCTGCTTGTAATGGAATTAGATGGAAATCAATTTGAGGCGGCGGAGGGAGACAGATATGAATTGATATACAGGCGAGCCCATGTAATTTAATGATAAGCCAGAGGGTTAAATTTACATACCTGATTCTTAATGGCCCCTGCACACCTCAGAAAAAAAGAAAAAGAAAAAAAAAATCGTAGTTTTACTATTTAATAACTAAATGCGTGGGGGGCGGAGGGGCTATATGTAAATTATTATTTGGGATTCATAATCAGCATCTTATTCGGGCTATCCAAACATACTGTAACATGACATGTTCACAGAAAGTGAAACTTTCCCAAATGTCAGCACCCGGTTAGTGCGTTAGAAACCCAAAGTAACAGACACTTTGTAACTGACACCAATTTGCCAGATGGCTGAGAGCTGCAGCCACTCTTTGTCTTCTACTGCCATCTAGAGGTCAAAATGCAGCACAGCGCCTACAGGTTAGGCCATGCAAGCTTTTGTTAGGTCTTTGTCGCCTCTTTTATTCGTTTTTCTTTGTTTCTCATTTTAAATCTAACACAACTTCCCCTGCTATTTTCATCTAATGTCCAACGTCTTTAATTGGGTTGATGGATTTTTCAGTAATCGCCAGTAAACTTTTATTTCAGTATTACTGCCACAACAATTTAGACTACAGAAACAAAACTGATAAAGATGCAGAAAAGGGAAGAGAACGAGCGGCTAGATATGAAATGTCCCTACCTGCATTGTGATCTAAGAGAAGAAAACGTTATAAATTCCCGTTAAAATGAATGACAGCTCGTTTTAAAAGGAAGCTCCTGAATGAGGTTCATGTAAAATGACGCTGGTAAACGTTTTACATTCCCACCCATGAGAAATGCGCTGTGGAAATGAATCACACTTCTGTTTCCAGGGCGCTGACACGGATGTTTACTCTTCATGTAAACTGCTGTGTGACAGCAACACAGTTCCTGCTCTGAGAACCAAACAGTGAAACATCCTTGTTTCTGTTATGTTTTTCTTCTGCAAAATAGCTGATGCTTAGCTGGTTGTACAGCTCATAAAAAACCTATGAGGAAAAATAAGGTGTTATTTTCTGACATAATATCAAAGCCTGGCAGTTTGTAGAAAAACTGACCTGAATCTGGGCAGCAATATTCAGATAAAAATAATAATAATAGTAAGAATAAAATCCAAGTGTAGGTTTTCAGAAGCATAAAGCCATGGAGTGCTTTGCAGATGCATTGAGACCCCTTAAATTTTTCACATTTTGCACATAGCTACAAACGTTACTGGATGTGGTCATGGTTTTATGTGATGTGGAAAGCTTTTGCGATTTTTTTGTCTCTGCAAACTTTGCTTTCCTATATGCTGCAATTTTTCAAGTTCATTGCAATTGGACGTAATGTGTGCATGAACAGCAATTCTCTTGCATTGGATTTATGAATGCATTTAGGTTGCAAATAGACTAGATCAACACATGGGATCAACACACATCTAGCCGCAGTTCCTGTGTCTATGTGTTTGTATTATTTATGATCTATGCCATTAATTTGTCGCCCTAGCGGTATCATTTGGGCTGTTCTGTCACACTCTGAAGTAACAGGCCCCCTTCCAGGATTTCACAGTATTTCGATTTTTGTTTTTAATGTAAGGTACAGTCGATCAGTCGTTATTCAGACTGCATTGTGAACTCTTAAGTTCACACACTAAGCTACCATCCAGACTTATGTCACCAACTTTACTGCATAAATAAACCATTAAAGAACAATGCAATTCTTTATTTATTTGTTTTTCATCAAAGTTTTGTTGTCAGTGAGATGAACTGAACACGTGTGGGGACGTTTTTGTTTACATCTCTACAAACAAGAAATACAAATAATTAAGTAATAATTGAATGTCAGATATAGCTGAGGCCACCCAGGGAAGCACTGCCATCACAGATGTGTAAGAAAAGAAAACGGCAATTCTTCCCTGTAGAAAATGGATTCAAACCAATCAAAGCAACAGCAGCTTACATAAGCGGTGCCCCGGGTGAGCGCTTACCCTTCTTTGCTTTTTCTGAGTGAATAAAGATTTCACACTACAACAGTTTAGAGCAATTCAATTCTAGTTTCCTGAGTCTATGTGTTGTGATTTTTTGTTTGATTAAGCTCAAGAGTGGGTCCTATTGATAGAGCGTAGCCAAAATACTGACTTTTATGCCTTCAAGATAGTAAAAATAAAAGAGAGTTTATGAACATTAAACTTAGTTTGGTTCAGTCTAAATAATACTGGGCTCAGGTTTGTATTATTTAGTCATATTTCCAGCTTGAGCTGGGCTTTGATATATTTCCAAATTGAAATCTTGAATGAGATAAACTTTGTAAAGGCAGTTCAGCAAAAAGGCTTCTGTGTTCATTTCTCTTCCGTCTGCTCCTTTTGTTCTTTCGATGCAATGCAACAATATTCTGGGACTATTTAACAAACTTTGTAGTACTTTAAATGTATACTGTACCCTTTTGTTAATCCCAAAATATATTTTTTTAATATTGCTGTAATTGCTGACAGGACAAAAAAAAAATCTAAACAGTAGTTTAAAGCAGTTTCTAGTCAGTGCTTTAAATATACAGTACTGTTTTGCTGTTTCTTTTAATATTACTGTACCTCCTATAGGAACATGAAAAATATCTAAACATTATATAGGCCATTTCAATTCAAAGCCGGTTCTGTTCAGCGATGCAGCACAGGCCCAGTTTTCGAGGCGTCGTTGCATGCTTCCGTCGGTAGATGGCAGCCTTGAACGTGTAATGCATTTCCGAGGCAGACGCGCGCTCCCGTGGCTTCGAAGAGCGCGCGCAGCTGCACTGAGTTAGCTTCTTCCTGTTTGTGGATAAACCCCGCCTCCAAGCGGCGTCTCGACGCGGTGCCGTCACTGTCGTTGCCCGGGTGAAGAGTTCACGGCGCGGACTTGTCGGTGAATGGTGCTGAGCTCCGTGTCACAGCCTAATCTCATTGTACAGCGCGGTGAGTGTTATATTACTGGAATCAGTGAAGGCGGAGGGAGGACCTAAGGAGAAGCATGCCAATAAACAAAAGTAATGCCCCTCTTCTCATTTATAACTATTAGGAACACTTAACCTTCTGGTCAGAATATGGTTATGTATAAATCCACCACCCATTTACTGCTGTGGTTTATTGAGAGGAGAGACACTGCATCATCACTATTAGATTTTAAGAAAATAACAGATATTTTATTGAGCCTATTTGCATCCTTTACTGCCTGCTGCAGCTTTTGATAAAATTGACTTACTTTGCTCTCATGGCTCCACACAAATACACACCTACATAGACAACGTCGCCGTATCTGCTCTGTTTATATGACACCACGCAGACAGCTGGGCACCTGTTCTCCGAGTCTTCCAGTTAAAAAACGCTGTACTATATCTCTGTTTTGCTCACACACTTGACACACACTCCACGGCTCTGCCGTGTCCTTCGGTGTGAAGATGCACTTGAATGATAATGGCTCTGCAGAGATCTCCCTTAGCAATCACAGTGATGTTTTTTTTTCTCACAATGAGTTATATCCATATTTGTCCATATTTATCATTCGCAATCATTTTATTAGAGGAAATCTACCCATATGTTACAGACCTTTTTTGTGTACCTTCTTCTCTGATAACGTGTCGTTACTTGCTGTGCTTTTTTAAAAAAAATCAAAAAATTTGAACTTTTTTTTACATTTTGATGTGTTGAAACCACACAACAGCATTAGTTGGATATCAGTTGGATTTGAAGTTACAGACCAACACAATAGATGTGAAGTGGCATGAAAATGATAAATGGTTTCTATTTGTTATTATTTAACCCCTGTTTTACCAGTAAGTCCCTGGAGATAAAATCTATGTTTTGAGGGAGAACTGGCCTAGAGTCACACTGGGATACAGTATACAAAACAAAATAAAACAAAAAACATTTCTAAGAAGATGTAGGAATAAAAAAAACAACAAAAAAACATGGTGTACATTTGTATGTAAGCCCCCCTTTTAAAATACCCTTAAATAAAAATCAGCAGAATACATCTGGTCTCCGTTTGCCTCAGGTTTGTCGGGCAACATTAATTAGCGGCGACCGTCATAAAGACATAGAAACACAAGAGATGGAAAAGCAATAGCCCAAGCTTAAAACATCTGTTGGAGGACTGCTCAGTTCATCTTCTCAAAACGTAAAGAATATAGTAGGCAAACCTTCCAAAATAAGACTGAGCACTTTAGCTAAAATGAAAGGCGAGGAGAGCGCTGATTGGAGAAGCTGCCAGGAGAACAATGGTAACTTCCTCAACCTGCAGTTTAGGTAGAAGACGGTTTTGACTGGACAACTGTTAAACATGCATTGTGCAAGTCTGTGTTAAAAGAAAGTCATAAAAACTTCAGCTTAAAGCAGTGGTGCCCTTAATTTTGTGTGGTCGCAGATCATCCGATACACAAGAAACCGACCTTATCTGCAGATCTCATCTACCTCCACAGAGGTCTGAAAGTCAGCCACTGTCCCCTTTTGCTCTGTTGCTGTGAGAGAGGACTAGCGACTGATTGACCCACCCACCAGGTTAACAATAGTTACCCCACTGCTACCAGCTTAGCAACCTTGTGGCTATATTTAGCTCAAAAGAGAAATTGGAATTGGCAGATCAGGCTTTTAGAAGATCGGTGATTTGTCAGAAAACCGCAATCGGTACACCCGTGGTTTAAAGCCACGCAGGTGACACAGGAAATATGTGTAACAACATGGTTGGGTCAGATAAGATCAAATAAACTTCTTTGTCTTCATGCAAATTATTATATGCGCGAAGATAAACTACAGTGCATAACCCCACAGTGAAACATGGAGATAGAATGACGCTGTAGGACCTTCAGTGTCAATAATGAGTTTTGAAGGACATTCCCTTAGGAGTGGAAGTATTTTTAGATTTGAATTGAACTGACAAGCTGGTCAGCATTGACAATAGAAGACGAATGCAGCTAAATACATGGAAGAAAACTTGTTTCAGAACATATAGGAAAAAAAGACACCATATAACTGATCTATTTCTTTTACTGTCTTGTGGAAATGTGTATTTTCAGCACACACACAAGAATAGGAAACTGCAAAGCTTCAGTTTTCTAAGAACTACTGGTATGAAAGGAATATAGTGTTCTGAATTATGTGGTAAATAGGAGGAGCATTTCCTCTAATCTAACCATTTTTTTTATAAAATGCAAAAAATAAATTGATTTAGTTGCAAATTTCAAGAAAGTCAGCATCTTTTGCATCTACAGCACATGAAGTGTGTGGTGGGTCATATTGTCCAATTTATTGGAAGTTTCTGCAGTTCATTTGTTTCTCCAGTAGTTGGCAGTAGAGGACTAAAGCTGCTGAGACTCGCTTGTTCTCTCCAGATATTCCATACTGGAGTCTTGAATTAAGATTAGTTGTTGCAAAGTTAACTCAACAAATTAAACAGAAGAGGCAGCGACAATGATGGTGGTTAAAACATTTTATTGCCAGCAGGTTAGAAATGAAATATTTGAAAAAAGAAAAAAAATGGTTAAAATTCGATTTTTTTGTCTCATAAAGAGCATTTGAGAAAGGCTGTTTTGTATGTGTCACCATTATGACCCAGACTGCACTTCCTGCTCACCAGACAACTATCGCGACACACACACACACACACACACCCACATGCACACACACATGCACACAGAGGGACTGTGGTAGGAGAGCCGACACCAGATGGAGGTGCTGACACAGACAGAGCTGATAACGGGGTTACCCTCATCATTCCCACTTTACACCCTAACAGCCGCAACTCTCTCTCATACACACACACACACGCACACACACGAGGGCACACACTCTCTGGTGGAGTGCTTGCTATCTGCGGTCATCGCACCCTCGGCTCACGTCACACCCCTGTCACCTTATCAGTGCCTCTCTGCCCTGAGCTGTAATGTTCTCCCTCAGAGGGGCGAAGGGACTTGTGAGACAGCTTAAGCGTCTCCAGTATATGTGTGTGCGAGTGTGTTCCTGGAGAAGAGACCGGGGGAGGAAGTGTGTGGAGATGGCGTGGGTGCAGAGGGCAACCGGCAGACACACAGCCTGGCACTGGGACGCTGAGTGAAACTGCAGAGGATGTGCGGCGTGACTGCTGAGGTGAAAGTGTTGCCAGCCACATGTGCTGCACCTCCCTACCTTTCCCTCACTCCTCCTGCTCTAATTGTGTCTCGCTGCAGCAGTCTGTTTTCCCACCCGCTCTGACTCCTGGCCCTTTGCTCGACTGTGTCCTTCCTGCTACGGGTCCCCTCCATTTCTTCACCCCCCCCCCACACAATGTTCTGGTGTCTGCATCACACTAAAAGTTATCTGCAGTTCTGAGGATTTAAATGCTTTTTTTCTCCCTGGCTGATGCAAACACACAAACTTCTTGTATGATAGCCAATAATTTAGAGGGTCTGTTGTTATTTTTGCATGCTGTAAATGCTTTTATATTGCCTTGCAAAAATATTCTTAGAACTCAAACTTTTCACATTTTTGGCACATTATAACCACATACATTAATATATTTTATTGGGATTTTATGAGATGCCAACAAAAAAGTACCGCAAATTGTCAGATAGAAGAAAATAATACATAATGATGGGAATTTTTTTTGCAAATAAAAATCTGAAATTTGTGGCATGCACCTGTGTATAGCCTCTTGAATCAATAATTTGTAGAACCGCCATTTACAGCATTTACTCCTCCAAGCATTTGGACTCAACTTATTTGTAAAAATAAATACACTAATTAATTAAAAAATATCCAGGATTGGATAGGTCAAACATCAGTTCTCAAGTTTAGACCTTGCATGGGCCATTCTAACCAGAATATTCTTTGACCTAAGCCATACTGACTGTATATTTAGGGTTTTTGTTCGCTAGTGTGGTCAATCTCTGCTGCAGTCGATGTGCATAGTTCCATCTACACCATATCATAATTTTTATGCATATTTTCTTACTCAAGAAATCAGTTGAGGAAAAAAAAGAGACACAAACTATCTGACAAGAAATCTACATTGTCTTTCAGTTCTGTCATTTTCCATAACCTCAACCTACCTGGAGCACACAAAAGTGCAAGATGTTCACCTCTTAGAGACTTGACCAAGGTGAGAAAGGCTGAAACCCGACCATGATGGAACAATAGGCCCCATCTGAAACATCTGGACTGGGCCAAGAAATATCTGAAGAGAATTGTCAATGGTTTTATCCGGCCATGGATGGAGCCATGGTCGGATCAGAAATGGGCGCAGAGCTTCACTTTGGAGTGGGATGGCATCAGGGTGGAGATGGGTTGCTGGTATAGGCTAGTGTTACTAAAAATAAGCTGGTCGGATATTTTTGGATTGAAGATGAGCTCAGAACCAACACCCGAACCTACGGCCAGTTTCTAGAAGACACTTTATTCAAGAAGTGGAACAGGAAGAAGACAAAAAGAAGCATAATGCACCATCATAAGCATCCTCTTGGATTCAGTTTCAACCTTAAGGTTTATATTATTAAAGGATTTTGATACGTAAGAAGAAACCTAAACTTTGAGCAGACCTGTGGCAAACTCTTATGCTCTTCTTTGTTTTTCTGTTTTTTTGGTTCAAGTTGAATGAAGGAGCAAATGCGTTCATTCACTGTGACAGTAACACAGGCGAGCTGTTAATGATGTTCAGAACATGCCGCATCAACATACATCTGCATTAGCACAACTGGGACAATGAAATGAGGCAGCACCGCCTTAAACCAGGCTTTTTTAAAATTTATAAGCAGAAGCAGAAAAATGGAGCTTTATGCATCTTCATCCTTTATGTTTTGCCACTACCTCAGGCTGGTTTGGGGAAGTTATGAGTCGCCCAAGCATGTACAATGCAGATCTTTGTCTTTCATCTCCTTAGAGCTGGCCCTCCACCTCCCACTTTCTCTCTGACCATTTAGCTCTAACAAGTGCTCTCGTGGTTAATGAAATTTCCCTGTCTTTGCTCAAATTTCTGCGATTAATCTTACTGTCTCCTCTCCCACTTTTCTTCCTCTCACCTCTTAATAACGCCTCCCCTCCCCTCATCTCTGCAGAGAAACGAGGTTTTCCTGGCTGGGTAAATTTTTTTCTGTTTCCTCCTCCACTACCAGCGGCATCCTCCGCGCTCTGCTCCAGCCCCTCGTTCCTCCCCGCGTTTTAATCGTATGCGAGAAGGACAAGCAGAAGGGAGAGGATGAGGAAAGCTCGGCCAACATTTGCCTAAGGCTCTGCAGCCCGGATCAATAAGTGGTCTTAAGTTTATCTGATTTTTATCAGCGGAGACGACAGGGGGGTAGGTCAATGGGCTGTGCCCACGTCAAGTTGACCTTTTCAGGGACGATGGTGAGAGACCTCCCCCCGAGACCTCCACGGTCCCCCGTCGCCACCTGACTGGCACAAGTCTGTTGCGCTCAACGACAAAGTCTGCAGAGACGTCTATATCAGCGCTCGGTCCAGCTGACAGGGCCTGGCTGTTGTATTTATAAACTGTCCTTTGGCCGTGACACTTTGCCAATGATCGGCTTCTAATTTATGCAGGCAAATCTCCTCTGTGCAAAAATGAAAGCTAATAGAGTCATTAGCCACTAATTCGTGCTGGGATACCTTGTATAAATTGGCTTACTTTGTAAAGCCCTCCCCAGACAATACCCCCCCACCACACCTCTCTCTCTCTCGCTCTCTATCCGTCTCCCCTTTTTCTTTCATTCCTCACTCGGACCTTAGCATAACATCACACACAGTCTGAGCACACAACATTATTTCACTGCCTAAATGGTCGATGGTGTGTGTTTGTTTAATGGTGTGTGAGGGAAGACATTTACCTTGTGTGTAGAGCCGAGGCTTTCTCCACATATGTGACCCACTTACACAAACACAGTCAACGTGGCGGGGATGCAGCGCCACAGAACGTTACTCCCCTTCTTCTTGCATCTGCGCTCCAACATGTGTCCCGGCACCTTGGTGCCTGTGCCCGGAGCTCTTAGCGCTGATGTGCTGGTGCAGCCGCTGCTTGATGGCTGATTATGACATTAAACGTTCATGAGCATTGATCAGCGATATCCCCAAACGTGCGAGCCATTTCATACCCTTACTGGCCGCTGCTTAACGGCGTACTGATGGATGCACAATGATCTCCGATACGACACAACTGGGAGACCTGCACACACAAAGACAGAGGAGCACAGTCAAAACCTCACAAGAGCACAGGGATCAAGCGGGCCCACGTCGTTACGGGGACGTTAAGGGGTCTGGTTTTGTTGTACGGCGTTTGTGTAGTGATTATGAGGACAAAATTAGTGTTTGGGAAACAATATGACTAAACTGGATGTAACAATTCAGGAAGACTGACTGTGAAACATTCTACTGATTATAAAATAATTATAGAATCTTGTGTTAAAAATTGAAGTCTTAAAATCAAAGCCCATAACTTGAAAATTTGCATTCAGTTTCTTTTATTTTACTTTGTGTTCCTTACTTTACATTAAGCTGCTCATTAAACCTATTATTTTATGGAATAACCATTAAGACTCTTACACTCATCATTGTATTGTAATTTAATTTCCAAAAAAATGTTAAGTAATATTAAGAGGTAGATAATATAAGAATCCAACCAAACCATGTGAAATTGTGCAAGGCTAAACACTTGCCAGTGTTCAAATACAAAAAAGAATAACATAAATCCTCTTTAGGGAAGACCTAAATGTATGATGTCATTTGCCATTCGTCTCAGTTGCCCTTTTCTCTTGTTCTGCCTCCAACCACCCATCTGGTTCCATATCTGACTCTATCACAGTCGGTTGTTCTCTCAAAGCAAATCGATTGAACTTTCATCTGTTTTATTGAAAAAAATCGCTCTAAAACACGGTTTTTGTGCATTTAAGTCAAGAGGAAATAATGTCACATTTTAATAATCATCATTCTGTCGAGTCAGTTAATTGGCCACATGGCTCTACTTAACTTTTACCCGACAAACTGAACCAAGCCCATATCATAATACTACCATGTGTCGGCTTTTAGGCACTATGAATCACAAGCTCACATCTTTTTCATTTTCTCTTTGTCCTGATGAACTACTCTTGACTCTGGAACAGCATAAATATGGATTCAGCAGACCACATTACCATTGCCATTAGTAGATTGCTATAGAAGCCAATCTATTAACTCACAAACGTACCCTTTCTTTTTGTTTTTAATAGCCTCACTGATGAGTGGTTTTCTTAATACGCCACAGTGAATCCCTTGAGTTCTCTTCAGATCAGAAATTTAAAGGTTCTCTAGCTTTCATTATGGCACGGTAATGGATTTCATTTTTAGCTGGATTTTTACCAAGCATTTAACTCATGCCTGAAAAGAAACAATTCAGATGAAGTGCTAATCAGATTTCTTGTTCAACAAAGATGAGTTCAACACTAATTTTCATAAAACCTCAGAGTTCTTAACCTTCTGTTAAATTAAATGGTTTCAGTGGTCTCCTTAGTTGCTTAACTCAATACACACCAATAGTTTAACTCTGAAACAGAACAGTGTCTTTAATACAACCACAAGATGTTTTTTTTTATGGAATGGTGAAATCGGTGTAAATGTCCATACATATATAAACACTTCTATTTTATTCAGTTTGTTGAGGGGACTTAAGATGGTTCACTGCTGTTGATTATCCCTTTTCTTTGTTATTTTTAATCAAAACTACAGTAAGTATAGCCACTGATGACGGCATTAGCGCATTTTAAGGACATACACAGGCATGATTGACAGTACTAACACTCTCCTGGCTCTGATTGGTTGTTTCTGGGAGTGGTGCATATTGGGAGTGGTGCATTTCTACAGATGCCAGTGGGAGCACTGGGAGGAGGCAGAGGAGCTTGATAATTTTTTGAAGTCTCATAGTCATGAAAGAGTGACAGTTTCAGCAAATATGTAAAAAAAAAAAAGTCAGATTGTTTATAAAGGTTGAATAGTGCAGCTTTAATCATTGGTGTATTAGTATGTTGATTACTACCTTGTATTTATCTAATAATTTTTAGTTGTAGTGTGTGTTTAGTTGAAGTAAAAAAAAAACTAATTCCAAAGACACTTACAGAAATGTCCTGCTTTCTAATACAACAGATCACTTAGTGGAAAGGTTGGATTCTTCCTAATGCTTAATTTTTGTACCAGTGTTGTTATTATTTTTTTTCTACTGGCTATTATTTCTTTTGGTGTAATTCTGTGAGATCTGTTGTTGAGTGGTAGTGGCAGGCGGGTTGGTGTTGCAGGATGTAACTGAAAAAAGAACATGCAAACTCAGCAACGTACCATCCACGTTTAAAAGCAATGAAAACAAACAAAAATATTTTATGACGTCAGCTGTTTAGAACTTAAATGTCAGGGCAGAGGCTGGGAAATTGTTAATAGATGCAGGAGAAGAGCGTTGGTTTTCAGCTTCGCAGACATGTTGTCATTGGTGTTGCATGTCGTTAGCAAAATCCAGCTGCCATCTGACATTAAGCAGATGTAAGGCTAACGTTTGCTAGAGTTGGCCAAGAACTGAACCGGCCTATCATTCTTTTGTAATGCAATTTATGGTACATTTGAGTTGGTTTTTCCATTGGCGCCACTTTTTAGTTAAAGTTCTGATGCCAGGCATGACACATGCTGAAGCTTGCGGAGACGGACAGTGCCAGCTTTTTAAAAGAAGATCCAAAAGCACTGCATGACTTCCCTGGAAAAGCTCACAGTTCTCACAGCATGTCCAAGGAAATAGCTCCCACACACACACACGCACACGCACACACACACACACACACACACACACACATACACACACACACACGCACACGCACACGCACACACACACACACACACACACACACACACACACACACACACACACACACACACACACACACACGCACACATACACCCTCAACAGCAGGCGGCAGATGGAAAATACCAAGTGGAATCACAACATTTATTTCCAGATGTACTCTGCATATGTGGAAATAGGATCTCGGATTTTCTCCATAGTAGGACAGCTTGCAATTATAATTCATGTTATTAAAATAAAGAAACTTATTGGGTTTAAAATTATGTTCTCAGAACATGAACATTAAATGTAGGAGAAAATCATGGCGCCACATTTCATCCTTTGATGAAAGCTGCTTTCCGTCACCTTGGAAACATTTTAGAAAAGCGAAAAGGAATATTTGGCTTTATTTTTCCAAATGTTTAAAAGTGTGTTTTGACTGCGCTACCTTGAGCCTTCATCCACTGAAACTCAATTTCCCTAAAACCTTAATTTTTCCTGAATTGTTTGTTTTCTTTCTTTGCTGCTCCGTGTCTTGTATGTACATTACTCCACCGGTGCTGAGGCTGTTGCTCCTCCTACTGTCTGCAGGAGTCTTCCTGCTTCAGACAAGTGTTCATTTCTGCTGAGTAAAACTGTCAAAAACATTTTTATTAATTCCCTAGAGCGGTTTCCATCCAGCCTGAGGTCGCGTGTGTTCGTGTAGATCACGTGTGTTCCCACAGTTTACAGAGGTACGTCCTTGGAGCTTTGCAGAAACGTTAACACAGAACAGAAAGAGAAGACATTTCAGAGAATTTTGCAACGTGAAGCACTAGTAACTGACAAAAACAAGATAAACCTGAAGAGTTATCTGGATTCAGGCTGTCTCGGGATCAGTGTTGATGGAAATCATGTTTCAACTAATGTTATGCAAGTTGAGTACCTACTGGGATGTTTACAAGGCTACAAATTGAAAGACTGATCGAATGCTATGTAAATTATTATTTGCAAGAATTGCAGTTAGTTATCTGAGGCTGGCCTGATTGCAGAGCTTAAATTGTCCAATCTTTCCAGAACGCGAAGCCCTGGGTTTCTTCACCCTGCTAACTTTTCAGGATAAGCACTCTTCTCCGTTTCACATTTCCTATCAGCTTCAGACACTTCAGCTGTCAGGAGAGTAGCTGGTAGCAGCCAGCTGCATGTGGTCTTTTAGTAACGTCGCTGCAGTGTGAGGTCCCAGTGATTATTCCAAAACAAAACCTAACTCAAACTGCCCACTGACTGCACATGCTTAGAAGAAATCGTAAAGTTTGAGAGCAAAACTGCTAGATAAGGTATGTATTTTTGTCTGTTGTGCATAAAACCCTCTTTCTAATATTGCCATTGAAAACAAAATAAAAGAAAAGAGATACATATAAAAAAGTAAAAAAAAGACTCAAAAATGTTTAAAAAATGACTGTAATTATTTAGTAATTGTCGTAGATGGTAATGCACAGATTAAAATAAGCGTTCTACACTTTGTTTTTCTCAGTTTAAATGTTTCTAAAGTGGCCATTGACATGTATTCAACATCAAATGTTGGCAACATCTTTCTACTCATGAAAATAAATCAAAGTCCATTTGATTTACATTAACAGATAAAGCTAACTTTATCTGATAACTTTATCATAACAGATAAAATTATAATTAAGAAACTGAAATGAGAAAGGGAAGAGTATTGAACACAAAGAAATGGAAGCATAAAAAGGCATAGAAAGCCAAGAAAGAAGCAAAACGTCTGTCATGTTTGTGCATCAGTATCAGCTGGTTTATAATTTACTGATGACACATAAGAGAATTCTTCTTACCAAAGTGTAGCACATTTTAATCCAAATAACAAGGAGACCTTCACAAAAAAGTCTTACTGATTCAAAACTTACTAATGGCAATAATAACAGCGGCATTTTTAAACTTCTTAATGTTCCATCGAACACTGATAGACCAATAGTCTAGAAGTGGAATGAACCTCATTTGAAAATATACCAGCCACACACATGATTTCTGAGATACAAGTCAAATTGAATAAAGAGTTACTAAACTGAGACATACAGAGCGTTTAAAACCCCTGGAAAAAGCAGTACAGTTTCCCCATGAAAAGAAAAGTGACACTGCGTCATACTCCACTGTTGAAGGAAAATAATGTTAAATCATGTTTAGAGTTTGCATTAAAATGTTTGGATAAATGCCAACATTTTTTCTGAAGTGTTTTGCAGCAACCTGCTGGTTGCAGATATGATGATAAATAATTTAATACATGCATTTTCTATTGCAGATGGGACTTGTTGGGACTTGTTTTTTTTATTATTTTATAGGAAAAACGGATTTAGAAAGGCTAGAAAATGCTTTAGAAGGTGAAACATTTTCAACTTCAAAATATGTGTAAATATACATATTTGCACAAACTTAGAATCAAAACGTATCCCACCTCATTGCACCCCGACTTGAATATGCAACATGAGCTTTCCCAATAATTGGACGATTAAGAAATACATAATTAAGGCAACCAAATTGCTTAATACATTTTTCTTTAATCACAAACTCACAAATTTCCTTTTGCCTCCATTCGTCATCCAGCTCAATGGCTTCATTACGGATCAATGTGGAGCTGTCCCCATCAAGAGCCGCGCCGTCATCATGGAGATTAATCCGCCTGCATGCAGAGTGCGCCTTCAAGACATTTCCATAGTAACCAGTGTGTAGCGCTGGACGCAAATAAAAAAGTGCAGTAAGATGATGCAACGGCAAAAGGTTTTTCAGCACAACAAATTCACATTTTCTTTCACCATAAAAGAATGTTCTTTAAAAAAATAAAATAAACAGAATCCAGGGATTTCCATTACAAGGCATTGAAAAGAATGTGGAAAATGAACAGATCATTTAGCATGATCTGATTTTGTACACAAATTTCGAGACAGTCATCTCTCATTATTTTGTCTGATTTTGCAATGCCCAACTACCTCAGTGAGTAAAACAACCCAACATTATGATGCTACCACCACCGAGCTTGAACATGTGTACAGTGTTCTTAGGTTTGAAAGCCTCAGCTTGATTTCTTTAAACATTATTCTTGTCAATACAGGCAAATAATGCCATCTCAGTCTAGTGTACACATAAGAAATTTGCCAGATGTTATTTGGCTCAGTTCTGTTTTGGTTGGTACCATATAAGCACCTCGATGTCAGGCACACTTCACTGTGTTTTCAGGAGTTACTTCATCTTCTAGTCCATAGAAAGCTTGAGGCTTGATGATTATTTGGTTTTTCTTCAACACACCTGACCAATTTCCTTTCATCCGAGGGCGACAGGAATGTCCAGACTGTTGATGCTTGGACATAACTCTGGGTTGAAACAGCACAATTACGTCAAAGTGGCTTGAGAATTGATATGCAAGGTACTGGGTGTTTTCCAAATGAGAAAACCACTTTAAATGAACATTAGACCAGGATCAGACATTTCATATGGCTAAAAATAATTCAGACCCGGTGCGGATTAGCAAAGTTCCTCATCAAAACCAAACATGTGCCTTGAACCTTGAAATTAATATGATGGTTTCCCTCATAATGATTACATGTAAACTTGCAAATGAAACTGTACATGGTCATCATAGGCAAAAAATTTTTTTGTAAAAACAAGAAAGACTGAAAGGGTAAAATGATTTCTTAAAACTTGTTTTACAGAGATATGTGAATAATACAGCAAGTAACTATGCTGTTTAATTGCATAAGAACAGGCCAAAAGTGCAAAAGCACAGAAATTAAATTTAAAACAAACCAGTGAACCTAGTTTTTAAACACCTATTTATAAGTTACGGGTATATGTATATGAATTTAAAGAGTGATCCTCCCCTCCTTGGTTAGGAGGTTGGTGCTACTCGACATATTAGCTGGTTGAAAAGTGGATCTTTGCAGCAATGAGCAGTAATGGTCTTTGCAGCACTGAGCCGAACTCAACATAAACCGAAAGCTCATCAGTCATGCTACGATTTTCAAGCTGGTTAATATTTCAAAGTTGCAACTGTTATTATAAATGCAATCTGCTGAGAGAGTAGCCTCATATCTGTATCACGTTTGACAGGACTTATGGGAAATAAATCGCTTCACTAACAATTTGGCATAAACATTTAAACATTGAAATAGATTTTGGGGCTTTTATTTTTAGTCTGGACGCACCGAGGCTCCTGGTCCGGAGGATACAATAGAAAGGCCTGTTGGTGACAAACACACAGCTCTGTAATAGGTCTCACTGAAGCTTCGCTGGTCTTTGCTTCAACACTCATGACTGCGCAGGTTTGCTGCTGTGCTCACTGTAAGCACGTGTTCACTTTTGCAATCCTTGAGCTTTTTTATTTGAGCGCCTTGGAGAGCAGACAGGGGGCACAAACACAACAGCTGGGTGACAAGTACGAAAACTAGGTATGAAGACGTCTTCCCTGTTTTTAGTCTAAATTCCTCGCTTATTTGTTTGATTAATTTGCGCGACGGCGTGCCGTAACCCCGTTCTGTCACACGCCTCCTTCACGGGGGTTTTATTTTAGCGGGGCGGTAAAGTGGCCCCATAATGTCAATGTAATACTAGGTCAGGCTTTTTTTCCCCCCCTTTTTCCGAACGAAGGGATGAGAAAGGCGGGGGCTCGCAGTGGATGGACAGAGTGCGGGGAAAAGTGTGGAATGAGAGGAGGAGGAAAACGTCCCTCGTTCATCTTCCGAAAGTGTGTGTTAAAATAACACCTGGCCTGACTGGATTCACTGTGGGTGTGCTGGAAGCATCTCACAGCAATTGTCAGTAGAGATGCTCTTGCAGACTCAGTGAGTGGAAACACAGGGGAGAGCTGGATCTTAAGCTTGATAATAATAAGAAAATTCCTTTATTAACATTTGTGAGAACCTGCAAGCCTTAAGCGGTCAATAAGTTGGTGGGTCGATATGTTTTGTATGAACTTAAGAGTTTTTCTTCTTTTTTTTTAGGGGGATGGTTGATATGACAGTTAGATGGTAGAGTTAAGAGGGATGGAGGTAGAGACATCTTGCATATTCAACGGTCTGTCGCCTGGCTGTCATTGGCCAACTGAGCTTTGAGGAGATTGCGAACTAGTCGAATTACCGGCCGTGCTCGACTCTGTCTCCTGCTCTGACAAGCCTGTCAGAAATGGGATCTAATCTCTTAATAACGCACTGAGCTGAGATGTTATTTTCCCCTTCCACAACCCCCATCCCCCAAACCTCCTCTCGCGCTCCATCCTTTTCTCTCTCGCCATCCTCTGATCATATCTGCTCATGTCGACAAATCGGGTGTATATTTAAAAGTGAAATATCCATGTCTGAATATCTCACATCCCCTTCTGTCTGTTCTATCAGTATCTTTCCATCTCTAATACAAGTTGTCTTACTACATCATGATTGATCATGACCTGAGTGGCCAACACCAGCTCTCCCCCTCCAACTCCCCATCCCCCTGAAATGAATTGTGATAAGATGCACTTTAACTGAGAAGTAGGAAGCTGAACTATTGGTATTATTGGAAATCATAAGGAGTTGGGGAGGAGAGCAGGAAGTAGACTGAGTTTTGGTGAAACAAGTGGAGGTGCGCCCAAAACCATTGGGTGGTGACAACAATTGGATGATATTTGGCTTGACATCAGGTTGGGCCCAGGGCAACACTCTTCAGTGCAGACTTATTTACAGTAAGAAGACGTCTGAAGTTATTCTCAGAATCTGTAAGATAAAGGATGATGCAAGTGGAGCAGCTGATCCTTCATTTTTAAAACTGGAGGTTCAAACCTTGCCACTTTAGAAACAGTGTCATTTCAAACTAAGTATTTGAAGTTTTTGAATAAAAAAATACCCAAAATTTAAGCAGGGGATCTTCAGCACAAACAGAAGCTTATGCACATCTAATCCACTACACTCCACATTTTACCAGGCTATACAGTGACTGTTAGCTCCATCCCTTAGATTTCAAGAGCTGTGTACTTTATACATGACCTCAGCAAAAGCATCAGACACAACTTTCGGTTTCCTGTGGGAGTCAGCAGAACTTTTGCAGACTCTGTATTTTTCCTAAATTTGCTCCCCAATTTTACAACACATCCAGACGTCCATGACTAAGAATTAGTCAGAGGAAGTGCAACAGGTGTAAGAAGATATTTCCCAGGGAAATTGATATACTTTGAGCCATCTGTCATTTATTCAGGTCGTAACTATAGGGAGAATATGGAACAATGCAATGTCAAGAAAACATAAAATCGGGATCTTATTATTCAATGATGTGATACTGCTACTGGTATCGACAATGACAAACACGTTCTGAAAATGCTTGTCTTTCTCTTTCAAACTGCTTTTCTTAAAAATATATTTTTATGTACTCTAGCTGCAAAACCATTGTATACACGTCAAAGAATTGAGGAACACAACTGCATTTATTCACAAGCTGAATGTCTTTTTTTTCCCCTCTTCTAATCTGAACCGATAGCTCTTTTCCCATTCCTATACTTGGCACTCACCTTGGAGACAGTTGTAACTCTGGTGATTAATGCCCCAGGAAATGAAGGTGTTGCCAGGGACAATTTGGGAACATCGTAACTTCCTGTGTTCTGCTGGGGCTGGAAAGGCTGGAATGCTTCGGCGTACGACACCAAGCCTTTAGCTAATTAGCTAAATCAGCTCGCTTGGGCTTAATTAGAACCAGCTAGCAGACACAGCCGTGTCCTGGGGCTCTTTAATTACCCCCAGATTCATTAGGAAAGAGGAGCTTCAAGCTCTAATTAACTGGCTATGTGCACTTGCAGGTGTGTGAGTTTATAGGCATATATGCCCTTGTAATAATGTGTATGAAGGCATGTTTTTTCACTCGTATGAAAACGAGAAATTTAGAGTCCAAAGGGGAAACTCTTGCAACTCGCAAAACTGTGTTGCAGATTTAACAGAAAACAAGGGCAAGAGAGAAAGCAAAAATAAATTTTAAAAAAGTAAATAGACCACTTAATAAGAATGGGCGAGGGTTTTCTAGAAGTAGAAAAAGGACAGAAATATAGAGTGACAAGTGGAGCCCTGTGTGTCAAACAGATGGATGAAGATGGAAGGAGGAAGACAATACCAGCTTTGTGTAAACCTTGCTGTTATCTGTCTTTTCTCACAGTTGTCCTTAGCGGATCCTAAATGTCTTGGCATTGTCCCTCAACGTGGAAAATACAAAACATGGATAGACAGGGTGAAAGAAAAGAAGAGCAAACATATGCTATGTGTAGCATGTGCATTTCAGGCTAAAAGTAGTTAATCTGCCCTCTGAAAGGAGTTTTCTAGATTTTCGTTCATGTCTACGGCAAAATGAACAGTGCTTTGCAGTAATAATTTTACTCCTTGAAAAAATGTTGTGCCATGATAAAATGTTTAAGAACTCAGAACATATGGATACTTTTGCACCACACTGTATTTTAACTACTGCCAAATTCAAGTAATGCTATGACACCTACCTTGCCAAGAGTCCTGTTTTAAGGATGAGATGAAGTCATGTTTAGGCCTCGCCAACTGTCTGTCAGCAAGATCGTTCGGTCAATTAGGGTTTCATGAAACGTGGTGGAGGGGTAAGCCAAAAAAAAAAAAAAATCAAAAATAAATGGCTTAACAACTTTTGAAGTTGCAGTGAAGATCAAAGCGCAAGTCTACAATACAAATGTGAAGCTGACAGAGTTTGTCCGCATAGGGGTGAATTTCTCCAAAGCCCATATGGTTATTACTTTTAAATGGAAGATGAGACGGCACAAAATTAGCAGAGCTATTGGGTGAACAGAAAATGGCAAGTTCATGTCACGGAGCATTGAATTTTGTGTAATAGGGTTTGTTAATGCAGCGTGTAGTGAGGTTCCCACAAGGGCAGATGCTGTCTTTTATGAGGCTGTCATTTCTACTCGGTGTTGATCTTAGGCAACAACAACTTTTTCCGTCACTTGATAATTTGCTGTTTGCATTCAGGCTCGTTTTACTCATAGCACAAAACACAAGTGCATTGCAGGCCGCTATGTTTTTTATGTGTGGTTTGTATGGAAAGCTGGGATTTTGTGAAAAGTAGTGATAGTATAGTATTATTTTAGTTATCCATTGATAACTATTACAATTGTGATATCTTGTCAATGTCTAGGATGTATATGGGAATTTCCTGATGCCGCTAGTTTAAACTGAATAAGCCAAGCACAGTGGTGTTTTACATTTTTATGCTTTCAAACTGTAGCAGAAGTACCAGTGGTTGCACTTTGGCTGTCAATTTCATTATCAGTTTTTGCAAATTAAATTTGAATACATTTGTGTTCATATCAAGCTAACAAGTAACAGCGGCAATAAAGATGAGTTGCTCCAGCTCATAAACTTTTATTTAATCAAAACCTCCAAAATGAAATGCAGTGGAGAAAGATACTTTATTCACAAGCTGAAGTGGATGGCAGTAAACGACAACTGCTGTTAGCAGTGCCAGCTAACAATAATGCTTTTATCTTCATTTTGTTTTACCAATTACTGAGGAAGTGTGTGAACAAAAGGAGGTTTTAATAAACCGCGTATGAAAGATTTAAAGAGGTTTTAAAAAATTGACAAATGTGCAACTACATGTATACAAACCTTTGAATGCAATACAACCATGTTGGGACTATTGAGAAAATTCTAAATGATCCAACTTCAAATTCCAACTGTCCTTTTCCTTTTTACAGCTTAAATCTGGAAAACCTGCAGTCTGTTAGGTCTTTTCTCACTTTTTTTTCTTATTCAGCAATTATATAAAAAAGTTGCCGTTAAAACACTGTTCTGTGTTTTGTCAGTTTAGCTTTACAATGAAAGTATTGAATAATAAAAAAATTACATCTAACACTTTAATTGGTTGTTTTTGTATAGCATGTGGAAAATCAAAGTTAAAAGTTTGTCTTGAGTGTCTTATGAATGATCATATTCTTACTGCGAATGAAAAGTATGAGCATCATGGTGGTAACTATATACTACCTGGATTCGGTTAATAAAAATGGCAACGACAAATCTTTGTAGAGGACATTCCCAAAAGAGCAATTTCTTCAATCTACGTTCCTGGGTCATAATCCCAGTGTCCATACACAGAGAAATATGCACATACACCTATCTTTAGATGTTCACTGTGTTGTCTTTCAAGCATAAGATTGGAGCTGTGCATTTTGCGATCTTAAGGGACCGGTACAGAGAGACGGTATTAGAGTTACAGCACCCCAGTCCCCAGTTCTGTGGCAGCACAGCATCCTTCTTCAGGCTGTTGTCCCTTCAGAATGAAAGAGGATTCCCATCCATCTTCTCAGCGTTAGGATCTTGTCAGGTGGAGTTCTTCTTTTTGATCCCCACACCTAACAGTAAGCTCCCCTCTCTGGTGATGCTGCCCGGAAACCTATCTACAACAGAACCACGTGTAACAACCCGCAACACGATGGCCTAAACCGCTTTGATTAATTGCATTCATTAATACCGGGTGTTTCATAAACTCTTGCTTCTCATCTTTTACAGGAGAATGTGATTTGCTCACATTTGTTACGTCACTAATCAGCAAATGTCACTTTAAAGTTAGACATTATTTGATATACAGGTACATCAGATTGATTCCTCTTACATAAAACGCTTTAATGTCATAATGTTTTTATGTAGTTCCCTGCTTGACTACTCAGACCTTTTGACACATGAAGTCACAACCGAAAATGTCTGTAAGTTTTAGTATATTATATTAATTTGTGAGATAATTGCTTCAACAAGGGCAGGGCAGCTGCTCAGAGTCAATAGGAAGATGGATAAAGTTAAATACTGAAGATACATTCAGAGCCACTATAAAACAGCGGAGATCAAAACATATTAATGTAGTCAAGATGGTCCGATAAAAGCATAGGCCTAGATCTAATTAGGAATTTGCAGAAAGATTTAAAATGTGATGTTTGCAGACACAACATCCACTGAACTTGACCAACCTGGAGCTAATTTGAAGCAGGTCTCCAGGTGTGCAAAGCTGGCAGAGAAATACCCTACAAAGACTCGCAGCTGTAACAGCAGAGTAAGGTGTTTATGCAAAGTGTTGACTCATTGATGCACAATGCAAATCTAAAACAGACGTTTTAACAGTTCCATCTTGAAAAATAAACTGAAAGCGATGTAATATTTGCCCCCAAATACACAAGTTGTGTTAGTTTGTCACATAAAACCAAAAACAATTCTGCTTGTTATAACATAGCAAAATGTGAAAACCTTTCCAATGTGCTGCAAATGTGTTTTTAACATATTCCCGTCATGTTGCATAGAAGATTTGTGCGTTGTAAAAAAAAGGTTCTTTAAGTCGCTATAATGTATTGGACATGCACAGCAATATCTGATGGGTCTGCAGGGCAAATTAGTTCTTTAGTTTCACTTCTGCTCACTTCCAGACTAAGAAATGTGTTACAAATCCAGCGAACACAAGCTGAAGTGGATGGCTCCACCTTTGATTGAATAATCAGCTAGTTATTGTATTTTGATATCAAGATAACTTTCGTAGATGCCTGTCAAACAATGTATTCATAGGTGGAAAGCCTTTGAAAATTAACCCTAGGGAAGCTTGCTGTGTCTGGATAAACCACACGACTGAATTGTCTGTTCACTAACAAAACTTTGAGGAATGAGAGAAAACCACCACTTATAGAACAAAAATTCATTTTTTTATCTGGATGACTTCTCAATGAGCTTGTGATTATTTTTTTTTATGTCACTAAGTATTGACATTTACTATTCTATCAAAGTAAAACTTTTGACTGATGTTCATCAATGTAACATGTTTCCTATGCTACAATCTCTTCCCAGCTATAATCCAAGATGTTAGTGCTGTAAACACTAACTGCTGTGAAAATCAGCCAAGCTAAGCTTGATGCAGCATTTTTATGACAACTGAAGGTGATGTAGTAATTTGATTGTAGTATAAAAGGACACTAAGTGCCAGGAAATTACATAATATTGCCCCGTAATAATATATGGTAAAAACAATTAGAGGCTCTGTCATTACAGTAATATACTGTCAAGTTGAATGTTTACATTGTTATCTTACTATGTAGGTAAAAACTTTCTATTTTTTTAAAATAGTTACTTCTTACTTTTTCCACAGCTGAGTTGACAAATGGATTTTGTTAAGTTTTGTGCCACTAATCGACTATAGCGCAATTCTGTGAAACAGAGAAAACATGTTTTGACTATAAAACAGCAAATCTCATTGATTATAGGCACAGACATGCAGACTTTAAAGTTTTCTTAGAACATATTTACCTCATTAACATTCCCTGTGGTCTGAAAGTTACAGATTCCTCTGTGTAATAAGGCAGATGTTTTTTTTAATTATTTTTTTGTTACTCTGCATTTCCACAAAAAAAACAACTTCATGTATTTTCAGAGTAGCTGTTGTTGAGTGAGAAGTTCGTCAAGCCAGCTGTCAGATTTCTTCCTCTGTGTTGTTTATGATGTGTACATGTCTTTCTGCGCTGTTCACAAAGTGCTGCGCCACACTCTGTCAGCCCTGCATGAGACAGACTTTGTATGGATTCATTGATTGACAGCATGACTGGAAGCTGCCAGGCTTGAAGCATTGAGTCGGCTCAGTCGATTTGTCCTTGGCTGACAGAGAGAGAAGTGTGATGACACACAGAAAGAGCAAACTATTAATTCACAGAGTCAGTGTTACAGTGAACAGCAATGCAAGGACAGCACTAAAAGCGATCAGAAGGAAAAGAGGCCAAAGGTTTGATGAAAGTGATGATAACGAAGATTAACTGAATGAAAAGGATCAACTTTTATTAAATGGTTAAAGCAATGTTTTATTTATGTATTGTACAGAAGGTTCCAATACAGTTATACTGACCCTTTTATGCGACAAAATGGACATTTTGTGCATTTGTCGAGACTTGGGGTACTTAAAAGAAACATACAGATGGTACAAAGTAGTTATTTATGTCAAAGTTTTTGATAGTACTTTTTGATCATTTTTGACATTGAAAACAGCCTAAACAAAAGTTTAGATTTGAAGTGTGCATCTCAGCAGTACATTGGTATCTGTTGGGAATAGATGCCACTGTTAACACAATGCTAAACAGCTAAAAACAAATATCACTAAAAAAAAATCCAGATTTGATAAGTTTACAAACTAATGCGGCAACATTTTCAGTGTTAAAATCGACTGCATGGATTGTAAGGGAACAGGGTAATGTGGCAATGTTTTGAACTGCAAGAAAGACAGGCTATCTTGCTAGCTAGCTATTTAGCTATCTCTTCGATATACATTTCTGAATCATTTTCTACAAGAATTAAGTTTGTGTTCATATTCCACCATCTTGTCTAGTTATTCATATCATATATTTTTGATATTGTGTCCCTTAACTGTTGACAGAGAGAACCCTGCTCAAGTAGCCCATGAACCTGTATTGTAGGAATCATGCACAAATGGCCAAAGAAACCTTGAACTTTGAACCTTACAAATAGAGTGGAAGCATCATGTGACTCATTTTGAATTTTGAAGGTATGGTGATGATTAGGTGCTCAAAAAACAGGTTATTTGATTGATGGAGGCTGGAATGTTTATCATACCAATGCTAATGCTAACGCTAAAAGTAAAAAAAATTGTCACAGCTTAATTATGTTTGCTAAAATCCTGCCAATCAAACTGAGACTGATGAATATGAATACAAAAATAAGTGCTATAGGGACAGCACAGCACATTATGCTGACGTCTAGATGACAAAATACATATGATAACAATGCCAATACTGTTGTAGATTAGTGTTGATAATTCTAAACGTAAATGCTGAGGGGGATGATTATCTAATAATTGTGTCGCACTGTAACGATGATGAAGTCGTTACTTGTAATTATTAATGCGAGGACGTTTTGTTCTGAGATTTGTTGATGCGGCCCCATTATTTTGGTAATGATGATAAAGATAAAGGTGATAACAAAGCAGCGGTAGCAACCTTTGTGTGAGTAATAGTTACACATGTTCCATAAATATCCTGTTTACTCTCCCACTGTTTGATCTAACAGGTCTGCGAGGCAGACTCGCACAGACACTCCGAGTGCAGCGCTGCAGAAATGACAGTCCTCTCCCTTTCCTTCCAGCTGTAGAGAACGCACCTTCAGCCATTCATCAGTGTCACCCTGTCGCCGTCGGTTACAGCCCGGGGCCCGTCGCGTCTTCATTACGGTCCAAATAAATCTGAAATAAAACCACAGATGATTTATTAGCTTCCGACGGCGTCGTGCTGGTTAGCATGGTCTGCCGCCACTCCGGCCTAGAGAGACAGTTCCCTGACATAAGCAGCAGAAATGTGATGTGACAGGGAGATGTTGGTTTGATATCAGTTTGTGATCACAAATTTTACCTGATGAGAGGAAGCGGGCACGAGGGAACTGTCACAGGCCAGTGGTGTTTGTCTGATGCATCCCTGCGTGACGCGAGGAAGCAACGCGGAGGCCACAGAGAGCCTTTAGGAAGAAAGCACAGTTGGCTTGTTCTCTCCATCCACTGAAGGGTGAAGTATGTCTTTTTTTATGTGTGTGTGTGTGTGTGTGTGTGTGTGTGTGTGTGTGAGAGGGTGGAGGGAACTCATAAAGCTGTTAAAAATTAGCCTTTGCATTATATATAGTGCATATAATTGTGTGTAATTTTAAAAATAATGCATTCATGCAGGATGCCTATCTTTGCTTTACTCCACATTGGCTGCATCCTTCTGAAGCGGCTGAAACAGCTAATAATTTGAAATTAAATAATTAGTTTTCTTTTATTTATCACAGTTATGGACAGTTTTCTCAATTTCGATTCAGAAGCAGCAGAAGCCACAGTTCTTCCTGTGTAGTCAGTCACCTTGCTGAAAAGCAAGAAGGTGATTTATTAAACATAATGATTCCTTGGATGAAGCAAACTGTGCATGTGCAGCCACTAACCAATGTGCAAAATACAGGTGCATACCTGTTGAGAGGGATAGCATGAAATATATGTCCTGAGCTCAAATGTAATTGCAGTGCATGCAGCAGTGTAAAGCATGTAATGATTAGGATAAGAAAAATGTTTCTTTTTTTCAGAATGTTTGCTTGTGTCGTCTTTTCTACGTCTCTTACATAGGTACATTTTAAGAAGCAAAGGAAAATAGCAATGCCATGTTGCTAAAAGTAATTTTAAAATAGATTTATTTAAAAAAATAAACAATCAGTATAATTTTATATATGACTTTAAACCATCTGGATTGAAATCTACAATGGCAAAAATTTCATTAGGTTTTGGAAAATGATGGTCTGACAGGATAAATTGATGCCCACAGATGCTCTTCATCCAGGCAAGGAAGTATGGGCAAAAATGTACAAATTCGTGCCGCACTTTCTAGATTTACATTCACTGGCATTACACCTTTACTTTTAATTTTCTATATTTTCGTTAACCTAGGACAGATAAAGCTGTTATTTTCTCATGGTGACCACTAACATCTGCAACTTGATGAACTGACAATACATTTTAGAGACCAACATTTCTTTCAGTCCTGGTTTTTACACAATTGATTTAACTTATGCAACAAATCTTTTTAGATTCGATTTTCTATTTCTTTAAAAGGTCACTGATTTACAGACAACTGTATAAACTGAAGTCTTGCACTTCATCATTCTCTTTATAAATGACCCACTTTATTTATTTGCGGAAAAAAAAAAACTTGATGTCTGTACCTTCTCTCCAGCCACATGCTGTTTCTCTTTCTTAAGAGACACAGTCTGCCCCGACTGTGTGCTGCTGAGTTAAAAGGTCAGGATTTTAGTCTGATATTTGTTTTGTGCCCAGCCGTGCCTCTAACCCTGGAGCTGGTCCCGGTGTAGCCCAGTCCAGATGACAGAGCTCCAGCTGACTCCAGGCCAGTTCAGCAGGGAGAGGCACAGCTGAGACCTGCAGGTGTCACATTGTCCTGGTTGTCACTAACCCAATTACACCTGGACCGCTGGGGACAAGCTCGCTCCGTTATGAGGTACGAAAGCACAGGCACACATTTATGTGCAGGCGGTTTTGATACACGCAGATATCAAAGATGTGTTTAAGGGAGAAGATGGGGTAAACTCAAGTTTTAACTAAAGAAAATAAAAGACAGGAAGTCATTTCTAAGTCTGCTAATTAATCGAACATTAGTAGAACCACATAGAGCGGACAAAGGTAAGAGAAAAAACACATTAAAAGAAAATTCTCATTTTAATTTTATGCTGTAATTCCCATCTTTCCTTTTTTTTCCTGCTCTCTCGCCTTTCTGTGTCTGTCTCAGTGCCTTTTGGGCGTATTTAAACGTGTTCCACTGACGAAATATTTGCATCCATAATTGCACTAAAGCAGCTAAATATGTGGGTGTTTGTGTGCCAGGATAACATATTTCTGATATTATGGGGACACAGATGTGTCTGCCTAGTTGCATAATGGGGAATTGTGTCAAAAGCAAGTTCTTGTGATGTCAATCATTATTTTTTATGGTAAAACGTTCTTTCATTTTACTATTAGGCAGGCTCTTTTTTGTATAAAGATAGATTAATGTGTGTAAGTCAGTGTAAAATCCTCTTAAGTCATGGAAACACAACTGTGCGTGAGTGTGTGTTTGCATGTGTGTGCTCTAATGGTGTTTAATGCCCAGACTAATGGTTTCAGCAGGGAATCCTTGTGCCGAGCTTTAGTCCAGGCCCAGGCTGATCACTGGCAGGACCATTCCTCATCTTGATACCGCATGGAGGTGAGAGCCAGGGGAACACACACACACACACACACACACACACACACACACACACACACACACACACACACACACACACACACACACACCAGCAGTCTGTGCTTCTCACCAGCTACTGTGATCTCTGTTTCTTTTCTTTTGTTTCCTATTAGTTCTTGCATTTTACGTCTTTTGCTACCTTATAAACTGTCTCCCTATTTCTATTGAGTTACGGTTTTGCTCCTATTGTTTTTATTAGCGCCCTTCCAGCTAAAACAAAAATAAAAATTGCTTGTTCATGATGAGTTTTTTTTATACTTAAGTAACAATGCTACAGCACCGAATAGGTATCAGAACAAAATGTGAAGAGAAGCATTAACCTCTCTTAGAAGAGCATTTATTGGACTCTCAGGTTCCAATAAATGTGTGTATTTATTATTACACACAGGAAATATTTCCTGTCACAACCTATTGAGGTTTTGGGACCTTATGAAGTGGTGACTGAATCTAACAGATGTCCCCAGACTGCTGGAGCTGAAGGTACGGAGTTGGTATAGAGCTTTAATTCTTGAAAAAAAAAATGCACCAAGTACAATCTGTTTACCATGTGAGTGGATTAGGAGGCTCTTTGGGGTTTTGATCAATTTTATATGTGACACATAAACTACTATTGCTGAAATAATCCTATAAATGACATTTATGTTCTAGGTAAAAATAAACAGGAACTTGGATTCTGGAAAATATATCAAAAATGGAGTTCATAAAGAACAGTTGGGGTCCATCAATAAAATAAATATAGCAAAGTATCCTACCAAATATTCCATTCAAACAATCTTCTTTCAACTGTGATATTACAATCACTGAGATTGTAATGACAATTAAAAGTGACTACAACCTGCAACCTCTATTTGATATTAATATGGAAAAAAAAATTCAACTACACAATACTAATGTACCGTGTTTTTACGCAGCTAAAGACTGAATTCCACACTCTCGATCCCAACACACATGCACTATTCATACTGGGTGGTACTAAAATGAAACACACATACTCCATAGATGTGGCAACAATTGATGTTTTATAAACTCAATTAATCTAAATCTATAAATTTGACCGAATGTAGATTTGTGTGATTCGTAACAAGCCAACATGCATGGAAACATGGAAAATTTGTGGGGGAGAATTCAGATGTCATTAATTAAAATTTTGCATAACAGTAATATATTTAGCTTGCTGAAGAAGTCTTTCTGTAGAGCTTGAGGGAAGTGGATTTATCACAATATATATTGTTACTGTGATATTCGATAATAATAATAATATTGCAAGCTGCATTTTTTGCCAGCATCATGCTGCAGTGAGTGATGTTTATGTGTAGTGTTTTTGGATGAATCTGTAAAGCAATCCTTGCTTTGAAGCTGTTTGGATTTGGGCGCCATAAGGCCTTTTTGTTGGCCCTTGTTGGTGCTCGTTTCTTGCATTTGAGGTAACTTAAGGACCTTTCTGACATTTTGGAGAGAACATAAGAAGGTGGAATTTAATGCAGAGGAGACTTTTGACATAGTAATAAATGAGTTTGTGTAATGTTGATTCCTGTGTTGTGGACTGCGTTAAAGAAGACTAGCCTCATAGTAGGGAAAATCATATTTGTGGGTTTCTGCACAGTGGTACGTTCGTTAGCAATGTTGCCTTTACAAGAGAAGTTATTGAGTTAGAATCCCAGATTGGCATCTTTCTCCACAGAGTTTGGACATTCCCCCCTTCATCTCTCTGATAACTTGTCTTTAGATATGAGTGTACTCCACTTTTGGTCAAATGAACACTGGAGTTGTGACACTGGCTCCGGCAACCCTGCATAGAAAAGTAGGTATAGATGATGGATGGCTGGACTTGTGGGTTGACCCAACTGACTTTTGAAAGAAAAGGTGATTGAAGAGTAACATAATGAAGAGCAGAGTGTAAATGTGGCAGAGGTAGAGTATGGATTGCGTGTAAGTGTAAGACAAAAAAGTAGGTGGGAAAGTAAAAGGGTGCATGTGGAAGAAACAGAATGCAGGGTTGAAAATGAGAAGAAGGCATGGGGTATCTCTGTATGTTTGGGTGTAGGTGAAAGGAAGCAGGCGGTATATGGGTATATTGGTGCCGGGCAGCGGGGCTGGGGGTGTGTGTCAGTACAGATGCTCTGTGACCGGGTGTCACAGCTCGGGCCAGGAAGCTGAATCCACCGATTAATCACCAGGCCCCTCCGCTTGTAATCAAACGGGCTCTGGCCATGATGTATGAGCCATGTCACAGTTACTGACTAACACACACACGCAGAGACACACACACACACACACACACACACACGCACACACACACACACACACTACATTCACAGTTCATCACATGCACACGTGCAGTCACAAACGTATGAGGACGAACAGACGCACGCGGCACCCAGAACAACCTCTGGCGGCTCACCGGGATTATGGCTGTCTTCCAAAGGCCACTGGGGCAGACTTCAAAGGCGCAAACATAAACATCGTACAAAACCCAACACATTATAATCTTAGTCAGCAGCACAGCGCGAGGAAACAGAAAAAGAGTGGGAGCTGAGAAAAAAACTAGGGTGAGTCAGAGGGAATTTGGGACTAATGAGGAAGACTGATATACTGAATAATGGGAGTAGAAGAAAGACGGATGAAAAGATCGGAGTCTAGAGAAAGAGGCCTGTAAATGAACGAATCAGGGAAGAGATAATGAGCGAATGAGCTCCAGAAGGAAGTGAGGAGCTGAGGCTGGGATGAAGAGGTGAATCCATGGGGATGAGGGTAAAGCTCTTGGTCAGCGGTTTCCACGGCAGCACCGGACAGGGCAGCTGACAGGATGAATAATTTAGGACGAGGTGTGTGGACATCGATCCCGCAATTCACTTTGGCCTGATCACACTGACCCGTGCACACATTCTCACAGAAGCAGACGCACTTAAATCACCACAGATAAGAGCTGACCTCCATCAAACCTACATAGTAGCAAATGATTGCTATCTTACAGCCATTATTTTGGCTACAACACAGGTAAAACGCCATTATCTCCAGCTATACTCTGGCGTTAATGTGCACTTCTGGCATGCTTATCAAACAGCACCCTTCTTATTTAGTGGCAAAGGTGTATAAAAATAATAAAATATATCTATATTTCACTGTAGTGGATGTTCTTACGTAGATGAAATTAAAGAAGAAATTTTACTTTTAAAGTCAGAAGTCAGTACATGGGGAGAAATCAATATAACGAAAAGTTTATCCTTTTTTTTAAATTATTATTTCAGTTTTGAAAATTTCCTACAAGGAAAGTTTGAGTAGAACAGTTTCAAGCTAAATTTCTGATCCAGGGCACAGAGGCCCCAAAACCACAGAACATGGGTTTTAATTAAGACTCATGTGCTTTTTATTTTTATAAATCAATAAGTGGCTCGAAAAAAATTGCTCTGTATTTAAAACTCAAGAACCTTTAGGGCTTTTAATGACTTAAATAAGTAAGCAATAGAGTATCATACAACACTGTATGAGCACTTATGACTCATTGAGGAATTTTTAAAAAATGCAAATATATCAGGTTTAGTCCTATTGTCTATCATTTCAACTAGACCCAGGTTAAGAACCACAGATCTAATTCAATGTGAATTTAAAGGGGTCCTGAATGTTTTCGTAGTGTATATGTTTTGGGACACCAGTGGCCTTTATTCCTTCTACCACCGATCCACACAGCACCTTGAAGTTCTAAAAAAGCAAAACCTTGCATGCACATTAATTCTATATTACTTCCTGAAGACTTACGTATTATATCCTATGTTCATTAATTGTGGTTCCCTAAATAGACCACGTAGTGGTAAAGGAGTACAACAGATTAAAAATGCATGATCATACCAAAGTAACAGTCTTCCTTTTGCTAGATATTATTTATCAGAGCCACAACTCCACTCTATAGAATGGCATGAGCAAGACTGCATAAATGTATCAATTTTTGAAGTAAATATGAATTGACACAGTCAGTCAGTTCTTAAAACTGAAAACTGAGAAGACGAGAGACAAAATGACCAGCACTCATTAAAGCTAGCGATTTATTTTCTTACATATTTGATCATTTATTTATACATTTAACTGAATTTTATCACTAGTGCTATTTAGAGAGTTTCATATATTCATCAAATTATATGGATGAGTACATGAAGACTCATGTAACATCTGCATCTACTTTTTTTTTTTGCTTGTGTTGATAGACGCAGATGACTGTGAATGCTGCTAGCTTTCAGTGGCTTAATCTGCCTAAAGTCCTTCCTGTTTGGACCCCTCACTTCCTGTCGACTACAAACTGATACTTCCCAGTTCAGGCACGTGTCTTTCATGCTCGTTGCCTCCGATGCAAACCAAACACAGCCTCTCCCACTGTTTGTTTTTCCTGCAGGAAAGAAGCAAGGGACAACTTTTAGATACTTATTTACATGGGAAACCTCTAATTGAGCAACTCCGTGCCGCCCGATGACAAATCGTCATATTTCACCACTTTATTACTTTGGCGAGATTGATATTAAACCCCGGTTATAATGAACATCCACTTAAATGGCAGTCTTACATTTTTTTTTAGCAACGTTCCCTCAGCCTCTGGCACAACACAAAACCATTTTTAACCCGGCAGAACAATGTTTCTCCGAAATCTCCTCGGCTTCGCAGGCACCTCTCCTCTTCATTCATCACACAGCCTGAACAAGTGACCGGGGAATGACCTCGCTCGCACGCAGACGCTCACACACACACACACACACACACACACACACACACACACACACACACACACACACACACACACACACAC